>CAUHTR010000348.1:12500-119600 GCA_959609185.1 Schmidtea polychroa | reverse complement strand
ATGAAGAAAAAATTGAAATAACCATTATAATGTATTATTAAACCATAATAATTAACTTTTTTTCAAAGTACCTACCTCTATGTTTTATGTAATAAAACAACACGCAAATCAAATTTAAAATTCTAACCTCAAAATTCTACATTCTAGCCAAATGTTATTTTCCTAAAATTATCATGAAATGAAATAATAGCTGCTATTTGACCAGGCAAATGGCATTTGCCTAGCCAAATGTTATTTTCCTAAAATTACCATTTGCCTACGACATATATATATATATATATATATATATATATATATATATATATATATATATATATATATATATATATATATATATATATATATATATATATATATATATATATATATATATATATATATATATATATATATATATATATATATATATATATATATATTTTTTGAATTAATAAATTAACTAATGGAGAACCCGAGCTAATGGAAAACCCGAGCGAATTGAGAAAACTTGAATTAGCAATCCAATTTTGGGAAGGCAATTAATTTAGCCGGATAAAATAAAAGTGACAAGAGCCGTCAAAGAAAAAGGGCCAATTCCCTTAAATTGAATTATACCTACAAGAGGAAGCCCGGGGGAAGTAAGACCAAAACTAATTTGCAAAAATAAAGTCAATTACCAAGTGGGTATAAAAGCAACTGGCAAGAAAACAAAACTGCCAGTTGATCGAAGAAAAGAAAGTAGAAGTTTGACGAGAGCAAAAAAGGAAACATTAAAGTTAGTGGAAAATAAACAATTTAATAGATCGAACGTTTATTTATTTTGAAAAGAACACAAAGGAGTCAGACCGTAGTACCGACTTACATTAAAAACCCAACATATATATATATATATATATATATATATATATATATATATATATATATATATATATATATCAAACAAAAGGTAATACAAATGCACTCATCGATGACTCATTTATTTTTAGAACAAATACAATGCATCATTTATTTTTAAAACAAAGACTCATCACACGATTAATCATCTATTTTTAAGAACAATGACTCATAAAAACAGGAGTTGTGCATGAGTTGAACATGTCTTTATAACGTGAATAATAATATTTATGTGAATAATAATAAAATTAATTAATTAATAATAATAATAATAATAGTAATTTAAAGGCAAATCAATACATTTATTAAAAAATTAAATGAAGGGTCGAAGGGTAGAAGGTTCAAAAATTTTAAAACCTTATAATATACATATCAAGCATGAGGTATTTGAGATGTAAGTATCATGGTCATACTTTCAAAAGTTTATGAATGGTCCTGAACCATCAAGGGGTTCAAAACCTTTAAAACCTTATACATATATAGATATACATATCAAATATAAGGTAGTAAAAAGGTAAATATAATGGTCCAAGTTTGAAGGTCTATATATATATATATATATATATATATATATATATATATATATATATATATATATATATATATATATATATATATATATATATCAAACAAAAGATAATACAAATGCACTCATCGATGACTCATTTATTTTTTGAACAAAGACAATGACGCTCGTGGGGGAATATTATTATTATTGCAAATATTAGGGAAAACCCTAAAATTTTTATTTTTACACACATACTCAATCTAAAATTTTTAATGTATCTTCCAATTCAAGTTCTAAATTCAAAATATTATTTAATTTATCATTAATATCACCTGTATTTTCTTTGAACAATGCTTTCATTAATTCAAATTTGATTCTGTCAACATCATATTTAACTGTTTTCTCATTGGCAATCATACTCATAATTTGTAGATCATTTTCAACACCAGGGATCAGTTCACAATCTACCAAAATTTCGTCGTCTTCCAACACTGAAAGCATAAATCTAAATTCTACTGCCCAAACTTCACACTTGTGCATTATTTCTATTTTTTGCTCGTGCACTTTTTCGATGCTTCAATTTTATAATTGGATTCTATGCCATCTAATGTGTTCGTTTTGATAAATATCGGGTCTAACCATTTATTTTTTCGTAGAGATTGGCCAAGTTATTTCACGAAGCTTTCGAATATATCTCGCTTTTTCGCACTTTTTACATAACATTCTGCACAAAGTTTAATAACTGTTTCAATTTTTGTTAAACTCTACGGTAAAACGTACAGGAAAGTTCAAGACCCTTAGTGTTTTATTGAATTACTTGAAGGTCACTTGAGAGTAGATGGAAGGGAGCCCGCCACGACACATATACCCCCCCCCCCCCGGGGGAAATTTTTTTTTTAAAAATAAAATGTCAAGGTCATTTATTTTTTCAAGGTCATTTTTTTTTTCAAGGTCATATTTTAAAATTTAAATTTACAGAGTTTCCGAGAACGAAAATTATTCAACGATAGCTTATTTTAAAGCCCGATCTAAGGCCTTTCGATTGAGCCATTGAAAGTATCATCATCATTAATATTGACAAAGTTATTAACATTTTACCAAAAATCATTTTCAAGGTCATATAATTATTCAAAATATTATTAAGTGTTCTGGCGGGCTCCTGGTTTTCGTTTGCCCAAATGTTATCGTTCCAATCATTTTATTTCATCGTTCGATAGCTTATTTTGAAGCTTAGTGCAAGATCTATCTACTGATATATAAATATTATCATCATCATTATTATTGGCAAAATTATTAAAGTTTTCCCGAGACCATTTTCAAGGTCATTTATTTTTTCAAAATATTATTTTTCAAGGTTATTTATATTTTCAAGGTCATATTATTATTTTTTAAAATATTATTATTATTTTCAAAAATATTATTAGTGTTCTAGCGGGCTCCTGGTTTTCGTTTGCCTAAAAGTTATCGTTCCCATTATCCGAATTTATTATTCGATAGTTTAATTTGAAGCCCAATCCAAGACCTTTCGAATGAGCCATTGCATGTATCATCATCATTAATATTGACAAAGTTATTAACATTTTACCAAAAATCATTTTCAAGGTCATATAATTATTCAAAATATTATTAATTGTTCTGGCGGGCTCCTGGTTTTCATTTGCCCAAAAGTTATCGTTCCCATTATCCGAATTTATTAATTGATAGCTTAATTTGAAGCTTAGTGCAAGATCTATCTACTGATGTATAAAAATTATCATCATCATTATTATTGGCAAAATTATTAAAGTTTTCCCGAAACCATTTTCAAGGTCATTTATTTTTTCAAAATATTATTTTTCAAGGTTATTTATATTTTCAAGGTCATATTATTATTTTTTAAAATATTATTATTATTTTCAAAAATATTATTAAGTGTTCTGGCGGGCTCCTGGTTTTCATTTTCCCAAAAGTTATCGTTCCCATTATCCGAATTTATTAATTGGTAGCTTAATTTGAAGCTTAGTGCAAGATCTATCTACTGATGTATAAAAATTATCATCATCATTATTATTGGCAAAATTATTAAAGTTTTCCCGAAACCATTTTCAAGGTCATTTATTTTTTCAAAATATTATTTTTCAAGGTCATTTATTTTTTCAAGGTCATTTATTATTTTCAAGGTCATTTATTTTTTCAAGGACATTTATTATTTTCAAGGTCAAGGTCATTTATTTTTTCAAGGTCATTTATTTTTTCAAGGTCATATTTTAAAATTTAAATTTACAGAGTTCCCATTATCCGAATTTATTAAAGTTTTACCGAAACCATTTTTAAGGTCATTTATTTTTTCAAGGTCATTTATTTTTTCAAGGTCATATTTAAAAATTTAAATTTACAGAGTTCCCGCCAACGGAAATTATTCATCGATAGCTCATTTTAAAGCCCAATCCAAGACCTTTCGATTGAGCCATATATTATTATTATTATTATTATTATTATTTTTAATATTATTTTTATTATTATTAGTATTAATATATATACTCCTAGTCTATCCGACAAAATATTTTGTCCCCCTATGGGTACTGCTCACAAGGGTACTGCTCACACTCAACAAGCAACAAGGATACTGCTCACGCTCAACAACTCGTAAGAGTACAATGATATTATTAAACAATGTAATAAAACACATATTTTCTAAATTTATTATTATTATTATTATTATTATTATTATTATTATTATTATTATTATTATTATTATTATTATTAGTATTAATATATACTCCTAGTCTATCCGACAAAATATTTTGTCCCCCTATGGGTAATGCTCACAAGGGTACTGATCACTAGGGTGCTGCTCACACTCGACAAGTCACATGGGTATTGTTCACAAAGTTACTGGTAAAAATATTCAAGAAAAAACTTTAACAAAGAAATTCTAAATATTATACTTTAAATATACACTAAAATTTATTACCACATTCACATTCATCATCTCCACAGTTCATAACATATTCAACAACATGATCTATACAATGTTTACTGATTGTTGATATATAGTTGTAGGTTGATAATGCTTAGTACCTGGTTGTTGTCGGTTGTAAGTACTTAGTATCTAGTTGTTAGCTGGTTGTTGGTATCTAGTATCTAGTAAATGGGTAGGTGGGGGTTGAGTGTTAGCAATACCCTTACGACCAGTACCCTTAGGGGGTCAAAACATCCTGTCGGATAAACTCTGAGTATATATAATAAAACTGATCAATAATAAGTATTTATTGAATGCGATTTTTACATTGCAATAATAAGTCAGTAGTAATCAATTAAAAGAAGATTGTTTTGTAAATTAGAATTCTATAGTCTTTCATTTTAATTTAAATTATCATCAATCCCACGTAGTGATGAGTTGACAATTATTCATTTTTTGATGAAAATCATCATTTTTGTTAAATTTAGACATTTTGAAAAGGTTTTTCTACTGATTGTAATTAAACATATTTTGAAGACAGATAAAAAATTAATTTAAAAAGCATTTCATAAAATACAATGAAGAATATTTAGTTGATTGTAAGTATCTGATTGTTTGAGAGTTAGTTAGTACGTGGTATCATGTTGAAAGTATTTGGTATCTAGCTGTTTGTTAGAAATACATTGTTGTAAGTATTTGATTGTAAGTATCTGTAGGTATCTGATTGTAAGTATCTGTAAGCCTGTTCAACACTGATTAATGAATATCATACTATACACATGAAAGTTCTCAATACAAATCAATACAATATCAAAGTCAAATGAATTATTACCATACATAATGACGGTACTATAATGTAGAAAATTTTCAAACATTGAATAATATGAAATAATCTTGGTAATTAAATATAGTTGATACATTGATACCAATTATTTCAATTATTTAACTAGAAACATAACAGAATTCTTAGGTAATATAGTATTTTGTGTATTTTTGTGTATTTTTTAGTTAATTTATAAATATTATCTGACATTTTGATGTATCAATGCAATATACAACAAATTAATCAATAAAAACCATAGCATATTGTAAATTTTTAAATATATAGTCTGAATTTATCCGACAAAATATTCTGTCCCCCTATGGGTATTGCTAGCAAAGGTACTACTCACATTCAACATGTCGCAAGGGTATATTAATTAGTAAATTAAGGTACATGTATGTCAGTTAGAAATTCCTAGGTAATTTAGTGAGAAATAGATGCTCATATATATCTTTATCAGAAATTCGTGAATAATTGGAATATTTTAAATGTAACTTTTACCGAATTCTTATTTCGCTCGACTAATTTATTGGTTAACTTTGTCATTTAAAATAATATTTAGCAAAAGGTAATTTAGCAAAATATCATTGAAAGGTTTATCCACCCGATAACAATATTCCTTCAAATGACCATATTTTACCCTTAACTGATATTCAACCGATTTAATTTCTAATTAAAATCATAAATTTCCTTCAATAAAGTTCAATTTTCTTTAGTTGCTGTCGATGTCCAACTCTTTTAAGTCAATATTTCTCAAGTTTTGTCACCGATATCCCCACAATGAATATCTTTCTATAACATGTTAAATAAAGGTAAATAATTTAAAGCAATAACCTTTGATATCATTCCCAATTAATTCTAAAGATTTCAGATATTTCATTGTCAAAACCAAGTAAATAAACACCTAATTGATCATTAACCCTAAACGACTTAATAAAACCGTGGATAATTAATAAAAACTGGTTCTAAAGTAAAACATAAATCTAAATTAGTGTACAATTACATTCATTACAACCTAACAATCCTAAAACGATATAATTTCACAGGAACTATTATTGACTCATAGCTAAATACTGAATATTTCCCTTGAAACATTGATATTTTACCAATAAGAAAATTATCGAATTAAATAGAGATATTCAAAACATTTCCACCTTAACCGATCCCTCACCAAATATTTCTACCCCTTTAAACATCCAACCGAATATATTCCTTAAAAATCATATATTCCCATCTTAACCAAACCCTCACTAAATCCAACCGACTATATCAATTAAGTTCACCCACTTGAGCCCTTTAATATATCAATTCTTTTAAAATCCATAGAAAATTCTTCAAAATATGAATTTTATTTAATTGTTACAGATACCAAACATTTTTCCATTGAAATAATTTAGTAGCTAAATTCATGTAGTAAGAGCCCACTAAAAGATCAAAATTCACTAAAATCAATATTTTCTACAAATATTTCACCACATTTACCATCAAATATCTAACTAGGGATGATAATTTCTCATTGATTGATCATAATTCTTCATCGATTCAGCCAATTATTATTTTCCAAACTAAATCACAAATTTCAGTATAATTTACAATAATTTTCAAGTAGATTTCAAATAAAATTCATGATAAAATTAGCTGGTTTCAACTTAGATTTTCAATATTTAAAAGTTCATCAATGCGTAAATGGAAATATTCTTAGAAAATATATGAAAAAATTATTTAATCAAATTATCATTACAAAGTCATCATCATCAAAATTTATCCTATCACTTGATTATTGTAAAAACTCTAATTATTAACCTAACTGTCATAAGAAATAATTTTTATTTAAAAACAAGTCAATAAAATATAGCAAATTATCAATAAATTAATTAAATTTGTCTTAGAATTAACAATAAAACCTTAAATTCTTAAATATTCTTTCAATTAACATGAAATTCACAAAAATTATAGTAATTCACTTGAATATTCACTAAATCCCACTAACATCAACTCTAAAAAATTACCAATGAATTTAGTGCCAAATAATAACCAAAGATTTGCCTAAATAAAATCATTAAAACATACCAGTACCCTTACGACCAATACCCATGGGGGGTCAAAATATCTTGTCGGATAAACTCAGAGTATATATAATAAAACGAATTAACAATAACTCCATCAAATTGAATCAGTAAATTATCACAAATTTTGATAAAAAATCGGATATATTATATTCTATGCCGTTAGAGACTGATGACGAGGAGAAAATTCGATGGGGTCATGTTGCTGAATTATATTTGAATATGTAATTTGATCATTGTAATTTTAAATTAAACTGGGGACGATCTGCAATCCAATGTTGCAATACAGTGCTTGCTAAGCAGCCGGTGAATCCAAAAGCCCTTTATCGAAAAAGAATGGGTCTGATGATTATTGGAGAATTTGACGATGTTATTTCAAAAAATTGTTGGGTTATTGAGTTGGTGATAAATTGAAATGTTTACTCTGACTCCAAGCGTGTATTTATACGATCCACAATAACACTTGACAACAGAAATCTTTATTGATAATCACAAATAACTTTCACTTTACACTAACAATCAATATAACACTCTGCATGGTGACTATACAATGCTTATTACAACATACAGTGAGGAATAGCACTTGCGCATAACTCCGGATTAAAAGATCACGAATTACTGATTGGTTTATTAACTGGAACTTTGAGCTGGTTGTTTTCTTTGACCTTCTTCCCAAGTTTATTCAAATAATGAAGTAACTTCTTTTCGTTTAATTTTCCAACTAATTCTTTAATTCAAATCTTCTCGAACAATTATTCTTCACAATTCTTTTTCACAATCGTTTCTCCAACAACGTTTCGTCCAACGATGTCTAATTTTTCTCCAATAATTTTATCTCTCAAATTGTCTCTCCTAAATTGTCGCAACTTTTGTTCCTACTTTTCCAAATTTTGTTCTCCTTTCGTGTCCACCAGTTTTCCTTTATATAGTTATTTTATTTGTGGCACTGGCGACAGATTCTGTTAACCATTTTCCTTTTCCTCTACATCATCTTTATCTCTAACAGATATCAAGATATTTTTCCATTTTCCTTTTTTGTTAGTCCGCCTTCTCCCGACAATTTCGCTATCTTCGACAAGCTGTCAAGATACGGCTTAATTTGTTTTTCTGGAATTTGAAATTTCACCTTTATTTGTACTTCTTAATTA
Source organism: Schmidtea polychroa (assembly GCA_959609185.1). Taxonomy (NCBI): domain Eukaryota; kingdom Metazoa; phylum Platyhelminthes; order Tricladida; family Dugesiidae; genus Schmidtea; species Schmidtea polychroa. The sequence goes on along the minus strand of CAUHTR010000348.1, from coordinate 111,241 downwards.
ACAATGAACTTTGTTTTAATTTCTTGTTTGTTTCCTTTTATTTGATGTATCTTTCTCATTTTTAATTTCTTTTTACTGTTGGGCTAGAACTGATTTCTAGACCCAAAACTCTAATTTGTGACTGAAATGCGTAGGTACATAACACGAAAAAAAAGCAAAAAGTACAGTTAAATATTAAAAAATACATCAAGTAAACAATATTAATTAAGAGAGAAAACAACAAAAATATAAACCTAGAAATTAAATAAAATAATACAAATGCAAGAAGTCGTGCAAAAATCTAACTCAAAAATAACAAAGAAACATAGAATTAGAAAAAACAGACTCGAATAAATTAAAAGATGGTAAAAACAGTAAAAAATCTAGAAAATCTCAGAAAATTTCATAAAAATGGCGATAACCATCATAAAAGCCATCAAGAGCAATAAAAGTCAGAAAAATAAATAAAATAGTAATTAAAATAAAAAATTCTTAAAAAGAAATTAGGAAAAACACCATTAAAATAAAAATTAAATTAAAATTAACATGGAATGTTCTGGAACCGTTCCAAATCCACCATGGAGGTAAATATAACAAGAAATAATTAGAAAATAAAAATTTAAAAATAAAAACAAAAATTATGGCACTAAAATTGCCATTAAAAATATCAAAATTAAAAAATAGAAAATTCTAGAATGAAAAGAATTCGAGTTTGTCTTAATGCATCAATACACATACACGTGTACTTGTACACACAAAAATAGGTATATATACCGACGCATTTTAGTCACAATTTACTCTTTATGCCAAATTTTAAATTTTTCTCAACTTCGGAATAATAGTAAGTATTTTCTTGTATTTGTTATATGCATTGTATTTGTTATGTAATTTAACTTCGATAATCATGCCTCTTCTATTTAAATTATTCTAATATTCGTTGAATGTAAGAGTGTTCAGAGACACATAGATTCATCTGCGTCTCTGCTCAGTCATGCATTCAACCACATTTTAAATAATCATAATCATTTCACATGCAGGCACGCACTATCATTATTATAACTTTCTTTTTGTTCAGTCATAGGAGGTCGTCCACTTCAATGGTTCTGCCATGGAGTTGTGTCGATAAAATCCCTCCGTTATGACTCCAATTATTTATCATTGGTAGACCACGGAAGGTTTCGACCCAACATAACAGTAAGGCTTGCCGTAGTGGTCACAGTGGGGCCGCGAAAGCAAGCACTCTTCCCGACTTTATGTGCAATACATAGTTAAAATCATCATTCAAAATTCTTTACAATAGCTCCACACTAAGGTCATAATTTGAGTATATCTCAGACCCAAACTTAACACCATCTGACAAATTAGTAATGTAGTCGGTTGAACATCATTAAAAAGTTTTTCAGTCATACTTATACGTTTGCCGGATTTAGATTTCTGTAATAATGTAAAAAAAATTTTTTTTATGATTGAAATAACTGAAATGATACTCATAAAGATATTTGGCATACGTATAGGTAGGAATTAATCTATAAATTGAGTAGGCCATTGAATTAATTATACGACTAATAAATCTAATCTATATATATATATATATATATATATATATATATATATATATATATATATATATATATATATATATATATATATATATATATATATATATATATATATATATATATATATATATATATATATATATATATCATAAATTTAACCCCCTCCAAATATAAATCATGAACCTATATCGAGCTAAATTTTCACTCTAAAATAGTTACACAAATTGTGAATCCACATTAATTTCCAAAATATCAATTATAAATCTCAAACGGTTGTAGATACATTATAAATGTACCCTGGTCATCAAGTTGAAGTATTATAATTTCTAACTATTATTCATTGATAAATGACCATCTATAAAGTATCGGCAAGGTAAAAATGTAATTTTTGATTACATATAATTCTTTATTAAGTTGAATGAGTATAGCTCATAAACATATAATCATAAAATATAATCAATTTTAAATCTAGAATTATAATCTATCAATGTCGGATCGTAGAGTACTATCAAATTCCAAGTTGAAATCATAATTTATAAATAAATATAATCATAACCTATGACTTTATGTTTTACTTAATATATACTTCCCGTATGCCTAAACAGTAAGCTATAATTATATCTTTTGCTCAAATATATCAGTTAGGAAAATCTAAATTAAAAACTATACGTTGATATATAATGTATAAATATCTCAACCTAAAGATCCAATCTATAAATAGTTAAACAAAAAATTTTGGTTATAAAAATATAAATTATAAATAGTTATATATATTGATCTTAAAAATATAAACTATAAATAGTTATAGATAAATTTTAACTACAAAAATATAAATAATTAGGTATAAGTTTTGGTTATAAAAATATAAATTATAAATAGTTATATATAAATTTTGATTATAAAATATAAATTATAAATAGTTATATATAAATTATATATGTATCGATTATAAAAATATAAACTATAAATAGTTATAAATTTTAACTACAAAAGTATAAATTATAAATAGTTATATATAAACCTAGATTATAAAATATAAATTATAAATAGTTATATGTACATTATAAATATGTCTTGATCCTAAAAATACGGATTATAAGTAGTTACATACAAAATTTGACTATAAAACTATAAATTACCAATGGAAACATATAAATTTTACTATAAAATATAAATCGCAAATAGTTATATATAAATTTTTATTATAAAATATAAATTACAAAAGTTATAAATATAAATTATAAATGTAGAAATTAAATTATAACCGGTTATAATCAATTATGACTATGAAAACATAAGTATAAATACCTGTAATAGTTTACATTTAGACATACGATCCTATGCCAAGAATTTGAAACATAAAATTTTTGTTAAATTATAAATTATAAAAGCATATAAATTAAATATAATTCATATTATGATTGTCATTATATTTATTATCATTATTATTATTATTATTATTATTATTATTATTATTATTATTATTATTATTGTCATTATTGTTATTATTATTGTTATGATCTTTATCATTATTAGTATTATTATTATTATCACTATTGTTATATTAATATCTACCAAAAATCCAAATCTGATCAAAATATCGATTTAGGACTTCCCCCCACAACTAAATTTAGCACCAACCCCTTTTGCTCCAATAAGAATGATCATAATTCCTAAAATCTATTTTTAGTAACATCCCCCCCCCCCTCCGGAGACAATGTTAGGGCTACTAATTTTAATTAGGAATATAGACAGATGTATATATACAGGTATATGTGCAAATGTAAGTTGCTATACTCATATAATAATCGGATTTGGCCAAGCTTAACAGTAAGGGATAGCTTAGCTATCTTAAGCCCCTGAAACTTGGAGCCAGGTAACATTAACTTTAAAAAACTTGAAAAGAGTAATCACGTTTATTTAGAATTGTCAAGAAAGTGTAGAACCAATTAATACAAATTATCAAAACATATAAAACAACTTTACAAATTACTAATAAATTATGAAAGTACACTTTACCTAAAATATAGAAGTATTGTTGCAAGGAATCACCAAATTTTGTTATTAATAAATTGCAAGCGAAAGTCGTCATAAATCATAAAACGAAACGATTAGTAAGGAGTCATGAGACAACCTCTTAAGGTTAAAACCGTCCATCTCCGTTTAAGAAATATTTCTCGTGGAACGTACCTAAAAATGAAAATTTATTGACAATAAATAAATTACCTCCAAACTTGTAAAAGGAGATCGTACCACTCATGACGAGTACAACCAAGGGAGGGGTAATCAAACGAGAAACTAAGCTCGCACTAATACCCATCGCCCGGATGTACCCGAATTTAATGGTAATTTACTGATTTTCAAAAAATTTATAAAAATTTAGTATGTTAAATTTTAAATTACCATCTAGTGGTAAATAAAATATTAAATCTAAAGTAGTTATTTTAAACAAAAATGACCTTTCGAAAATCTTTAGGACATTATCAGATAAGGATTCATTATATTAATAAATAGGGTAAACTGAAAAATATTTTTTTTAATTAAAAGGATAAAATAAGAAAATTTAAATTCGAAATTCTAAGTTATAGTTATTTCACTAGTTATACTACTCCATTAAATTCGTCAACTAAATTACAAACCTAAGAAATATTGTATACTTACCTGGCGCGAAGAGAAATTCAACAACAAATTTTCAAACGTTCAATTAATTAACCTGATCCGGCCACTTGAGGTTTTAACAATTATCGTTATCATTATATTTATTATTATTATTATTATTATTATTATTATTATTATTATTATTATTATTATTATTATTATTATTATTATTTTTATTATTATTATTATTATTATTATTATTATTAATATTATTATTATTATTTTAAAGAATTCTATATTTTTAAGATTTTACACAAAACGAATCTCTTTACTAACTCCTATGCAATGCACAGTGTGTATTAGAACTATAAGTATTTTGTTTATTTTATCTTTTAACTGTAAAATGATATGTTCCCTACAAATAACCAATTAAAAGTAAATGATTTTGATTGTAATTTGTTTCTTTAAATTGAATGTAATTCACTCGAAAAAGGCAGTGCCAAAATTCTCGAATATCAAAAACATCGATATATTATTGATTTATAGTCAAGGTTTTTTAATAAATACTCTTTTACCGCAGTTCATTGTTAATTTTTATCAAAGTTTAAAGAATATTTCTCTTTTTATTTTACATTGCTTACCACTTTAGAATAAGATTTTTTATCGAAATTTATGATAATTTTACTGATTCAATGATAAATTTGAATGAGTTAATTCGTTTTATTATATATACTCGGAGTTTATCTGACAAAATATTCTGTCCCCCTATGGGTATTGTTCGCAAGGGTACTACTCACATTCAACATGTCGCAAGGGTATTGATCATAAAGGTATTTAATGCTTTCATTTGAATGATTATTTGGGCAAATTTGTTGTTTAAGGCATTCATTGATAATTTTTAGAGTTGATGGTTTTAGTAAATATTCAAGTAAATTTCTATCATTTTTGTGAATTTCTATCATTTTTGTGAATTTCCATCATTTTTTGTAATTTTCTATTATTTTTGCGGATTTCTATCATTTTTGTGAATTTCTTTGATTTTTGTAAATTTCTATTGTTTTCGTGAATTTCTATCATTTTTGTTAATTTCATGTTTATTGAATGAATATTTAACACTAGATTTACGGGTAAAATAGCCGCAAAAATAGGTATACCTAATTCGATAAACGAAATGAGGGAGCGGGTAGAAACGAGTAATTAATATTTACCTATATTTCATGACATATCTAAAAACCAACATATGTATTCAAAAAATAATAAATCAGTATTATATATATGTAGCAATAGAATTTAATAGATATGAAATTTGAAACCCGTCAAATTGACGGGTTTCGTAAATCTAGTGTTAAAAATTTAATGCTAATTCTAAGGTAAATTTAATTAATTTCTTGATAATTGGATGTATTTTTATTGAATTGTTTTTTAATTTTAAATGAAAATTATTTTTAACGAGGTTAATAATTAAAGTTTGTACAATAATCAAGTGATAGGATAAATTTTGATGAGGATATTGAATAATTTTCTAAGAAATTCATGTTGACTGATTAAAAGTTTTAATGGTGATAAATTTAATTGATAAATTTAATTAATTTCTTGATAATTAGTTGTATTTTATTGAATAGTTTTTAAATAAAAATTAATTTCATTGACAATTAGGTTAATAATTAAGTGATAGAATAAATTTTTGATGATAACTTTGTAATATATTTGACTAAATAATGTTTTCAATAATTTTCTAAGATTATTTCCATTTATATTTGATGAACTTTAAAAAAACATAAGTTATGAAACCAGTTAACTTTATCAAGGACTTTAAATTTACTTGATAATTATTGTAGGATATACAGAAATTTAGTTTGCTGTTACTGCTTGAAAATGATTGGTTGAATAGCTGAAGAATTATGATAAAACAATATATATCATCTCTAGTTAGGTATTCGATGGTAAATATTTGTAGAAAATTTTAGTGAATTTTGATCTTTTAGTGGGCTCTTATTATTTAGCTTCTAAATTATTTCAATGGAAGAATGTCTGGTTCTATAACAATTAATTAAAAGTCATATTTTTGAAGTTCTCTAAGGATTTTAAGAGGATTGACTGAATTAAAGGAGGATTCAAGTGGGTAGAATTAAGGGATATAATCGGATAGATGTTTAAAAGGGTAGAAATATTTGCTGAGAGATCGGATAAGATGGGATATTGTCGGTTAGATTTAATGAGAGATGGGTTTAGATGGGAATATATGTTTTTATGGGGGGATATAGTCGGTTAAATTTAATGAGAGATGAGTTAAGATGGGGATATAGTCGGTTAAATTTAATGAGGGATACGTTAAGATGGGAATATATCATTGTAAGGGAGATATAGTCGATTGACTTTAATAAGAGATCGGATAAGGTGGGAAAATATGATTTTTTAAGGGTGATGTTGGTAAAATATCAATGTTTTAAGGGAAATGTCAATACATTAGACAGTTATGAATCAATTATAATGTGAAATTATATCGTTTTATTAGGTTGTGATTAATGCACAGTAAATTAATTTAGAACAATGTTTTATTAAGTAGGGATAATGATCGATTAACTTGGTTTTGACAATAAAATCTTTACAGATAATTGGGAATGATATCAACTTTAAATTATTTTTATCTTTATTTAGACGGACAACGACAAAAGTTGACCATTTGAAGAAATATATTTTATTGAATGGATAAATTTAATCTTTCAATGGGACCTAGTCAGTTATATTTATTTTAAATTTCGAGTACAATGATTTACAAAAATTTACAGTGATTAACAAAATTTTAATTTTAACCGATTTATCATTAGATTTTATAAATTATTTAGAATTAATGACCAAATTATTTTACATGTTTTATAGGCACATTTTTTAAACGTTTTTGTGGGAATAGAACGGGTCACTATAAACATCAGCATTATTTTTTACACGGAGAGGGTTAAAAGGATTTTAAGGAATTTTATTAGTCCGAGGGAAATATATAACCTTTTAAGAGTACTTATCGATAAAATACTAATCTTTATAGATAGAGTTATTTCAGGGAAATTTGATGCTTTTTAGATGATTTTAATGAAATATTTGTAATAATATGAATTAAGGGTAGAAATATAGTCATTTAATGAATTTTAAGGAATCTTATTAGTTTGAGGAGAATATATGATCTTTAACAAGTATTTATTATTAAAATACCAATCTTTAAATATTGATATATTTAGGGGGAAATGATTCCTTTTAGATGATTTCATTGGAGAATTCACTTGGATATACCAATTATTGTCATTTAAATGAATTTACTGGTTTGTTAGATGTTATCATTAGTTATCTAGTCTCTTGGAATTTAATGATAATTATTTTTATTGTAGATTGCTGACTTTGATAATTTTAATGAATTTATACTGATTTTTTGAATATATTGAGCAATCAGTCAATCAAATTGAGTACATGTATTACTTTAAAAAAATAATTAAAATTAATTTTATTTCAATTAATTTATACAATCTAAATTATCTACTAGATCTTATTTCAAAATTTTTATTAATTTATTATCTTAATTGATTCAACTTGAATGATGAGTATTTTTCTTTTATTTACTTGATGATTAATGATTAGAATTCTTTCTTGTCCATTAATTACATTTTTATGACATTTATTTTGAAAATTTTAAATTTTTACAATTATTTAATCAATTTTTACCAAGTTATTGATGTCTTGAGTTCAATTAATTTTTCTTCCAATTTGTCAAGTGATGAGTATTTTCTTTTAAAGATCAATTTGTTAGTACATAGTTGTTGGTTGTAAGTAGTTGGTTGACTTTTTAGATTTTGATAAGAAGATAGTGTATGTGATGAAGAATATTTTGTATTTAATTGCTAATATTTTTATGTGTTGATTGTTGGTACTTGGTATCTAGTTGTTGGTATCTTGTATTTGGTAGTTGGTACAGTGTTGTTTACTGATTGTTGTTATATAATTGTAGGTTGATAATGCTTAGTAGCTGGTTGATGTTGGCTGTAAGTGTTTAGTATTTTGTTGTTTGAAACTTAGTGGTTAGTACATGGTAGTTAATTAATGAGTAGGTGGAATTGAGTATGATCAATATTGCAAGTGAAGAGTATTTTCTTTTAACGATCTATTTGTTAATACATAGTTGTTGGTTGTTAGTACATGTTCGTAAGTTACTGGTTGATGATACTATGTTGTTGGTATATTGTACTTGGTAGTTGGTAGAGTGTTGTTTACTGTTTGTTGTTATATAGTTGTAGGTTGATAATGCTTAGTACCTGGTTGATGTTGGTTGTATGTACTTGGTATCTAGTTGTTAGCTGGTTGATAGTACTTAGTAACTAGTTAATAGGTAGGTGGTGGTTGAGTGTTACCAATACCCTTACGACTAGTACCTTTACGACTAATACCCTTACAACCAGTACCCTTACGACCAGTACCCTTAGAGGGTCAAAACATCCTGTCCTATAAACTCAGAGTATATATAATAAAACTGATCAACAATAAGTATTTATTGAATGTGAATTTTACATTGCAATAATAAGTCAGTAGTTATCATTTAAAAGAAGAATGTTTTGTAAATTAGAATTCATTAGTCTTTCATTGTAATTTAAATTATCATCAATTCCGCGTAGTGGTGAGTTGACAATTATTCATTTTTGATGAAAATCATCATTTTTGTTAAATTTAGACATTTTGAAAAGGTTTTTCTACTAATTGTAATTAAACATATTTTTGAAGACAGATAAAAATTAATTTAAAAAAGCATTTCATGGAATACAATGAAGAATATTTAGTTGAGTGTAAGTAGTTAGTTGTAAGTATGTGGTTGTTTGAGAGTTAGTTAGTACGTGGTATCATGTTGTAAGTATTTGGTACTTATTTGCTAGCACCTAGTTAAAAATATTTAGTAACCGATTGTTGGGAACTGTTGAATTATTAGTATTATTATTATTATTATTATTATTATTATTATTATTATTATTATTATTATTATTATTATTTTTATTATTATTATTATTATTCCATTAAAATTTTCATTAAAAATTTACTTAAAACATTATTTCATTAAAATTTACTTTAAAATTTAACTTAAAAAATTTTACATTTAAAATTAACTTAAAAAATATTTCATAAAAATTTTACATTTAAATTTTCATTAAAAATTACATTTCTCAAAAAATGTTGGTGGTTATTCAATCTTTTGATAATAAATTTAAAAATCTTACTTTAATTTACATATTACATTACTTATTTGAAAATTATTACTTTAATTAAATTCTTTAAAAATTATTAATGTAATTTACTTATTTAACTTTAATTTATTTTTTTTAGAACATTGATTACTTAATTTTAAAATTTGGACTTTAATTTACCTATTTAAAATTTTTAACTTTAATTTACTTATCCATAATTTACCTATTTATCCTTTATTACTTAATTTTACACTATAATTTACTAAACAACTAATTATAACCTTTATTTTCATATTTAACCAATAATTTCATGTGGTCATTGATTAATTGACGAAGATTTGCATCTAAAATTAACATTGAAAATCCCAGAAAACTTTCATCTTAAATTGAGTTTAACTTTAATATTTAAGATCATTAGTTAATTTAAAAATTAAACATTGTTTTATCTATTTAACCAATAATTTCATGTGGTCATCTGGTTTTAAGTACTTGGTATCTAGTTGTTGGTACTTTGTAACAGGTACCTGGATGTGCTTGGTTGTTAGTACTTGGTAGCAGGTACCTGGTTGTGCTTGGTTGTTAGTACTTGGTAGCAGGTACCTGGTTGTGCTTGGTTGTTAGTACTTGGTAGGTGGTACCTAGTTGGTTGCTTGTTTTTGGTTGTTAGTAGTTGGTAGGTGGTTGTAGGTACTTGGTAGCAGGTAGCTGGTTGTGCTTGGTTGTTAGTACATGTTTGTAAGTTACTGGTTGAATTATACTATGTTGTTGGTATATTGTACTTGGTAATTGGTACAGTACAACAGTACTGATTGTTGTTATATAGTTGTAGGTTGATAATGCTTAGTAGCTGGTTGTGCTTGGTTGTTAGTACTTGGTAGGTGGTAGCTGGTTGTTTTTGGTTGTTAGTAACTAGTTGTAAGTACTTGGTAGGTGGTTGTAGGTACTTAGTAGCAGGTACCTGGTTGTGCTTCGTTGTTAGTACTTGGTAGGTGGTAGCTAGTTGGTTGTAGGTACTTGGTTGTTAGTACTTGATAACTAGTTATAAGTAGTTGGTACAGTGTTGTTTACTGATTGTTGTTATATAGTTGTAAGTATCTGGTTGTAAATACATGTTCGTTAGTTACTGGTTGTTGGTACTAAATTGTTGGTTTGTTGTTGAATTATTATTAAAATTTGACTTTGAAAAATATTTCATAAAAATTTTCATTAAAAATTATCTTAAAAATTATTCCATTAAAATTTCCATTAAAAATTAACTTAAAAAATTATTCCATAAAAATTTCCATTAAAAATTACCATTGAAAAATATTTCATTAAAATTTCTATTAAAAATTACTTAAAAAATTATTTCATAAAAATTTTCATTAAAAAATTTCAATTCTCAAACACCTACTATTATTCCAACTTTTTGTTAATAAATTTAAAAATCTTACTTTTAATTTACTTATTTAACTTTAATTTAAAAATTTTGACCATTGATTACTTAATTTTAAAATTTGGACCCTAATTATCTTTAATTTAATTTTGATAACCTTAATTTAGTTATTTGAGCCCATTCATTAATTTAATTAAAAAAATTTTGGACCTTGATTTACTTTAATTTAAAATTTGACCCTTAATTTACTTATTTGAATCCATTGATTACTTTAATTTAATTTTTTGAACCATTATTTACTTTAATTCAAAAATTTACCACGCTTTTTTAGTGTAGACCACCTTTTTCTATTGAAAATATCCTGGCACCTTAAATTACCACGTTTTTTTATTGAAGACCACCTTTTTCTATTGAAATTCTCAGAACCAAGGAGACCAACCTTAATTTACTTTGAAAATTCCATGATTTTTTAGTGATAATTCAAATTTGTATTGAAAATCCCAGGACCATCGAGACCCCCTCACTATAGTCTAATAAAAAAAAATTTGGACTAAAAATCCCTGAAAACAAGAAAAACATACGGGAGCAATTGCGTAATAAAAAGTTGCAGCAAACAAATTACAGGAGCAAAAAAATTACGGGAGCAGAACTACCCCCCGGGGGGTCATTGCTCCCGTACGCTACTAACTACCTACTTGCAACTATTTGTAAGTTATGTTTTCAGAATTAATATACATATATAGTTTATATATAACTAGTTATAAGTTATATTTTACCATCAAAATTTATATACCACTACTTCTAATCTATATTTTATAATTAAAATTTTTACATAACTAATTATAATTTAGATTTTTAGGTCCAAAATTCATACCTAAATATTTATACGTTATATCTTTGTGGTTAAAATCTATCTACATTAATTACTAGAGTAGGTAGTTATGTGCACTCTAGATCCATGTGCACTCTAGATCCATCTACAATCATCTCCCAACACATAGTACATTTGATATCTCGTACGATGGCTGCTTTGACCATTGATTCTTCTTTTATTTTTGTTTCGGGTTTTTCTCTATACTGAGTTATCGCTCTGATCATATCGTACGTTGTTGTTGTTATATGCACTTTTTTCTGTAGTCTCTCTCTAATCATTTTCTTTGCCCTTGTCGTGCCTATTCCGGCTGCTTTCAACGCTCTGCACATGTTGGGTTTGTCTGCAATTTCGTCAACCTCTTCTTCTGTTACTAGTACTTCTGGATATTCGGTTTCTTGTTCGCTGTGATATAGGCACCATGCTTGATGTCTAATTTCTGGTATGCCTTCTTCCGGTAATCTCTGTTGGCTTTCGCATCTTTCACACTTGAGTATTTGCTTTTCTGTTAGATAGAATCCTCTTATTGCTAGTTCAGGTCCTCTCGTATCACCTCCGAACGTTTTCATTCTGTTATCTGCTATCTGCGTGAGGAATTCGCCTTCACAAGTTGGGGCATATTCATCAACGATTCTGGTTATCGCAATTGTCATTTTCCCTCCTTTTTCGTCTTCAGTTTTCAATTTTTCCAAGGCTTCGTATTTTATTTCCGGTTTGTTGTGTACATTGAATCCCATTACGAATGGACAACATGGAAATCGTTTACGATGTTTCTCCTTTGAGTGGTCTCCTTTTTTCCATTCTGCTAATTTCCCGTTACAGAAGCGACACATTACTTGATCGGGTATCTCTGGTTTTCCGGAGAAAAAAAATCCGTTGAGTGCTAGCGCTCGGCTCTATTCCTTGGTGAAAATGGTCTGGTGTTCAAATGACAGGTATCTCTGGTTCTCACATCTGAATTGCTCATTACCGCCCTGCCTCAAATCTCCATGTACTAAACTATAACCATTTCCCACAATCCTTCGATAATACGTGAAACCACTTGGTTTTGTTTCGCTGCCTTCCGCACCTCTTACTCTTTCTCTAGATGACGTATCGTCCTCTCCTTCTCTCATTGTGATCATCTTTTTCCGAATATCTGGTCTCTCTTAGTTAATCATCTATGATAAATTTCATCATTTCTTTTTACATTTTTTCTTTTTCTAATTTTTATGGTTTTTGGTGAATTACTTTACTTTATACATGGCTTTATAATTACTTTACATCGTTTTTACAAAATATTTACAATTTCCCTCACTCCGTGTATCGTATTTGCTATTGTTGGTCCTTCCTCTTCTAGTTCGATTAGGAAGAATATAGTATCCTTTTCTATGTAGGAACCGTCATTGAATTGGCTTAGCAGTATAAAGTCTCCTACTCCTACACCGTTATTAGCCTCTGTAGTTGGTTTATTCCCTGCTGGACTTGATGCTTGACAGTAGGTTATGTGTGTCTGTCTTGTTCCTAAGAGAGACATTTTTAATTTATGTCGGAATGGCCAGACTATTAGGTCATCAAAGTCTCCTTTACAGATTTGCATAAATAAGGACATGCATCGATCTTTAAAATTTCCATCGCCATTTGGGTATCATCTCAATTTTTCATCTTGTACCCATGTTTCTTGGCATAGAATGGTTTGCTCACTATCGTTGTCTGGGTTCCTTGCTTTGCTCGCTCCATAATTTCTGCTATTCCTTGGATTTTCCACATGTATGGTAATATTGGTAGTTCCTCTGTTGTCAGTTCCTTTTCAGTCCATTTGGTTTGTTGTTTAGTTACTTCGACTAATTTGTCGTCTAATTTCAAAATTCTTTGTATTACGGCTTCTCTCGTAGTTTCGAAGCTTTCCTGTGAGCTCAGCATTTCTTTTATCATGATTTTATGTGATTTGAGTTCGTCTTTGACGTCTTCGATTGCCCTTGCTGTTAACTCTATTGCTCTCATCATCTTTTGCATGTGTTCGAATGTATTCTCTTCCACATGTTTCTTCGTCTCTTCTGGTGGTAATTGTACTCTACAATCGAATGTCACCATTGGGCATTTTATCGCTTTTCTCGTGTATATCTCCCAATGTTCTTTTAATCTGACGTTGCTAATTTCTCCACACTCGTTTGGGCATCTCCCTGTATATTCGTCGCAAATCCGTCTTTCTACTGCGTTTCGATGTTCTATTTCGATCTCTCTCCAATTAGCAGTTTCTCCGCAAAATTCACATTTTTCCGTTCGCGCTTCGCATTCTTCCTTATGTTTGGTTTTCTCTTTTCGTATAAACTTTACTGTACATGCTTCGCATTCTAACTCTAAATATTCGCATACGTCGGTATGGGCTCTTAACTCTTTTACTCGACCTGTCCATTCGCAAGACCTTTAAGGACATCTTATTTTCACTTCTCTGATTTCTCGGTTCATTGCTCTATCCAATATCGTGCCAGTGGGAACCAACTTAAATGCTTCTCCACACCCTGGACAAGTTTCTCGCTTTGTCTTTGTTAATCTTATATCACACCCTCGGCACAATCTACAACCGCATCGAGTTTGACTTGCTCCAATTAATAGTCTTCTACATACTGCATCGGCACATAATAGTCTCTCTTCGAACTCGTCCGGCTTGGCTTGATATTTTCTCATCAACTCATAGTTAATCTTTTGTTCTTCCGCTTCTCTCCGGTTTTCTTCCGCTTTGTTTTGCATTCTACAATGATAACTTTTAATCTTGGGATTTCTACTTGGTTATAACTCTATTTATTTACAAGATTATTTACATTTTACTCCTTTCTCTCCTATACATCTACCGTCGAGTCCGGTTCTCCAGTTCCTGGCAGTCCGGTCATCCATTCGACTAAACTGGTAATATCATCCTGTTGTCGATTTTCGTGTAACCTTCTAATTTCTTCCGCTTGCCATCTGATTTGGCTTATTAACTGATTGTTATTGTATTCTAGTTGCGTTATTATTTGGTGTTGTTCCTCTATTTTTGTAATGTATACTGCATTTCTATTAATACTCTCTATCAGCGCCGTTTGATTTCGTATACAATGTTCTTGAGTCTGATTTGTCAATTGGGTCACTAATTCACATTGTGCCCTCCACATGGATCCTGTTGACTGACTCGGCTGGTTTGGCACGTTCATTTCTACCATATCCACTGGATGTACATTCATTAGTGGTTGCTCTCCTACTTCAACAACATGTGGTATCCCATTTGGGTGTTCTTGCTCTTCGTTTCTCTGGTAAATTTCCTATTTATAATACATGGTCATCATACTTGTTTTTGATTTTTCTACATATTGTTTTAATTTACTATTTTTATTTTGTACATACTACTACTATAATTACTACTTTTATCATTTCATTTATACATTATTTACACAACTCCTCCTCTTGTTATACCAGTGTCGCCATGGGGCCGGAATGCAGCGTGCGCATTCCCCCATATCTTTCGTCCGTTAGTCGGTATATATCGACTTCGTGTGCCCATTCGTTGGATGTGGATATTCTTGGTAGTTCCGACATCCACAATCCGCTGGATCTGGGATCCTCTACCACCTCGTATTCTTCTAGATTCAGATTCTCTTTTGGAATACCGTATTCAAATTTTTCTACCTTGGGCCATTTTCTTCGGTTTCTCGGTTTTTGTTTACATTTTTTGGTGGTTCTTATCCATTGAATCATTACTAGCGCTATTATCGTGCTTACTATAGCGCTAGTTATCCATATCATCTTCGTGATTATCGTTGTTCCATTATTTGTTTTTTCTGTTGTTAATATTGTACTACCTGTGGTATTCGTTTCTGGTGCTTTGATTTTCTTGAATGCTTGATGTAGTCGTTCCTTCTCCTTCTCTGTTAGGTGACTGTGATTTTTCCGTTTCTCTCTTCCTTCTTGATCTCGGGGTATCCATGGTATGTTTATTAATTGGGATTTTTGTCGAGTTATTGGTTGACATACGCTGGTTCCTCTTCCTTTCTTAAGGATACATACTTGGTATCGCTCTTTCCGTTTTCTTGTCTCCATTTTGACGTCTGCACCTTTGTCTATTGGTGTTGTTGTACAGTCGATTATTCCCGTCTTATCCATTATACATATCCTTATGATTGGTTCTCCTTCTTGGTTTTTGACGAAATAAGCACAATAATGTACTACGATCCATCTCTGACTACCTGACCTGTTTAAACTTCAAATTTGATATCGAATGCCCACCAATAGGTATTGTAACTACTCTGAGACCTGACCTCCTAATAAGATCTGAGAGAAACTCTAATACTCACATCCTAGATATCAAAGTACCATATGAATCTAAGGACAATTTCAATAGAGCTAGATCTGATAACTTCGACAAATATAAAAACCTGGCCATAGAGTTAGGTCACCTCCATAAATGTAAAATTACTCTGTCTGCCCTTGTCATAGGAACTCTTGGAACTTGGGACAACCTAAATGACTCTATCCTAAAAAAGATAGGCCTTTCTAAATCTGAAACCAAAGCCCTTGCAAAGATAGCATGCACGGCTGCAATATAGAGTAGCTACCATATATATATATATAGAGCACACTTATAAGGACCCATAATTCCTCTTTATTTCGTTCTACCCTACGTCTCATGCTACCTTCTCCCTATATATCGTATACTTTGATAACTGGTATTATCCCTAGCACTATTGCCCTTATTTGTATCATTAATACCATTACTCCTAGTGCTACCATTGCTGTTTTTGTTGTTGCTGTTTTTATTTGTGTTATTAGTATTACTAACACTATTACCCCTTATATTATTTTTATTATTTATTATTTTTCTTTTTTATTTTTATTATTATTATTATTATGATTACTATTGCTCTTCTTGTTGCTATCATTATTATTATTATTATTATTATTATTATTATTATTATTATTATTATTATTATTATTATTATTATTATTATTATTATTATTATTATTATTATTATTATTATTATTATTATTTACTCTATCTATCAATGCTATATATATTGCCCTGTCCCTTTGGCTGATATGCCATGCCCCATATATTTTCTTAGAACTACTACCCACATACAATGGAATGACCTCACTGGATCTGGACCTCGCCTGCTGATCTGCCATGGACATGGATGCCCTTGGATCGAGATGCGTGCCTCCAGGATCGGCCCGTCAATAGGCCCTCCCAAACTCCCACACCGGCACCTGGAAATCTGCCTGGACACGAGCTGGCACTGCCAATGAGAATGCCTGAAAGCATCTGCTCCTGCAATGATCCCCAGGAAATCAATTTGTGCCTTGCCTTATGTCATATTTATCAACACTGCTCCTGAAATCACTTAATTTGACTTGTGTTATATTTATCAACATTGATCCTGATACCATCTAATTTGACCTGTGCCACATTGATCCTGATATCACCTAATTTGACTTGTGTTACATTTATCAACATTGATCCTGATATCATCTCACTGCTAACATTGATCCTGCTTTATCTCTCAATAACAATGATCCTGCTACCTCTGACCTGATGCCCACAAAACCCGCGTCCCGGATATTTGATAACACTCACCTATATAACCTCCTATACTTAAAGAGGAGTTCAGCTTTTGTCCCAGGCACACTATTCCCAGACATGTGTGCTGGACTTATTTATACTACGTACTCAATGCATTCCAATATTTATACCATATTAGTAGGTAGTTAGGAGCCCGCTGCAATAATTCAACAGTAATAATTCAACAGTTCCCAACAATCGGTTACTAAATATTTTTAACTAGATGCTAACAAATACTTTGAACATGATACCACGTACTAACTAACTCTCAAACAACCAGATACCTACAACTAGTTACTAACAACCAACTAAGTATTCTTTATTGTATTTTATGAAATGCTTTTAAATTAATTTTTTATCTGTCTTTAAAAATATGTTTAATTACAATCAATAAAAAACCTTTTCAAAATGTCTAAATTTAACAAACATGTTGACTTTCATCAAAAAACCACAACTCAATCACTTTAAAACACCACGTGAAATTCAAAATAATTTAAATTACAATGAAATACTAATGAATTCTAATTTACAAAAACATCTTCTTTTAAATGATAACTTATTATTGCATCGTAAAATCACATTCAATAAATACTTATTGTTGATCAGTTTTATTATATATACTCTGAGTTTATCCGACAGGATGTTTTGACCCCCTAAGGGTACAGGTCGTAAGGGTACTGGTCGTAAGGGTATTAGTCGTAAAGGTACTAGTCGTAAGGATATTGCTAACTCTCAACCCCCACCTACCCATTAACTAGCTACTAAGTACTAACAACCAGTTACCTGATACCATGTACTTACAACCACCATCAACCAGGTACTAAGCATTATTAACCTACAATTATATAACAACAATCAGTAAACAACACTCTACCAACTATTAAATACAAGATACCAACAACTAGATACCAACAATCAGTACAATAATTATTAGCAATAGAAAACAGTACACAATTAAAATATGTAAGAGTACAGGATAGAATTCAGGTCTACAGGACCCTAGTTCTATACTAGCATAAAATAATAAACAACTATATAATTAATATATAAGGAACAGGTAAGATTCAAGTCTTTTATAGACCCTTACTCTTAGCTAGATTTGTAGTAATTTTGAAGTTTTTTCTTTGCTTCTTTGTCTTTATATTTTCTCATTTTTTGCCGTTTTTCTTTTTGGTTTTTTTTCTTTTTCGGTCATTTTCTTTTTGAGATATAACGATAATTTGGGCTTCCGTTTCTTCCTCTATTCGTTTTTTTGATACTTTTTCTTGTGTTGCCATTTTGGCTTTCTCTTCTTCTTCTTTGCGTTTTTTGTCCGCTTTTTCTTTTTCCTTTACTGCCTTTTCGAATTGTTTTCTGAATTCAATAGTGGCTTTTTCATTTTCTCTTTTTGTGTTGGAGCTTTCATCTTCCGAGTATTTTATGACTGTCATTTGCTTTTCACTCGTAGTCGATTTTTCTTTTGTTTTGTAGTCAAATCTTGCATATTTAGCTTCTATTTCATAGTCGCTATCTTCTGGTTCAGATCCTAAATCATCAGTAGAATCTCCATAGTAGGATTCACCGATTATTATTGATTTGATTGATGGTGATCTTCTTTCTTCTCCTGAATCAGTTGAGTATGGAGATGGGAATTTCATTGGAGATCTTTTTGCTTTTTCATGGATTTCAATTTTTTCTTCTTCTTTTTGTGGTATTTGTACGTCCACTTCTTGTTTGTTTTCATTCAAATCTGGAACATTTGCTGCTTTTTTGGCTTCTGCTTTTTGAGCTACCTCGTTGTTTGGCAGACTTGCTATATGTTTGCCGAGGTTGAAGGATCTAGGTACTCCAACTATTGATCTTTTGATCATGAAATTGAAGTATTTTATTGTGGTTCTTTGATCCCGTATGTTATCGAATTCATGTGTTCTGAGTACATTTTCTGTTGAATTGATAAGTTTTTCGTCCTCTTCCCTGAGTATTGGGGATTTGACATTAGGTTTGAGCTTCTTTGTCCATTCATCTGGGATTGTGAAATTTGTGAGAACATTGGGCCAGTTTATATTGTTTAGGGAATTGCACGTATTTTTGATGATATTTTCTGTTAGAATAATCAATCTCTTCTTATCTTCGAGTGTCACATCCCTATATATGGCATTTATTGCAAAGAATTTTCGTGCAATGTTGAAGTCAATTTTTGTGGTATTTGACTTGGTGAATTTGTTATAATTTTCCTTGGTAAACCATGGCAATGATTTTTCTCTTTTTCTATTTGCAATTTTCTGATTTAAATCTTTGATAAACGTTGTTGCCGTAGGTTGATGAGATAATGACCTGCCCCCCGCAGGGGGGCAATCTTGTGAATTGCCCCCCGTAGGGGGGCAAATTTTTTCTTTGGTATTTACTTCATTCATTTGGAAGATTTGGTGATTTGTTCTAATTTCAGATTTATTCATTGAAACAATTTGTGAATTATTCCAATTTCTCTGATTTTTGATTGGTTTATTATTTTTAAAACCATTTTCTCCTTTATTTTCATCATTTTTGGCATAATTCTTGACAATTTTTTCCAGATTTTCAATTCTTCGAATTAATTCCTGCCGTTCTTCTTTCATTTCTAGTATTATTTCTAGAGTTTTGGTAAGTTTTATCTGCAAATTGGATATTTCATCCTTTGACTTTGCACCCGCAATTCCATTGTTACCGCAGGGATAACTGGATTGTGGCGGCCTTGCGTTCATAGCGACGTTCGAAATTTTTTCTTTGGTATTTACTTCATTCATTTGGAAGACCACACATAAAAATAATAGCAATTAAATACAAAATATTCTTCATCACATACACTATCTTCTTATCAAAATCTAAAAAGTCAATCAGATACCAACTACCAAGTACCAAGTACTAACAACCAACTACCTACAACCAACAACTATGTACTAACAAATTGATCTTTAAAAGCAAATACTCATCACTTGAAAAATTAGATGGAAAATTAATTGAACTCAAGGCATCAATAACTTGGTAAAATTGATTAAATAATTATAAAAATTTAAATTATTCAAAATAAATATCATAAAAATTTAATTAATAGACAAGAAAGAACATTAAATTTGAATCATTAAGTCACTTGCAAGATTTGTAAAATACTGGATAGTAAATAAAAAAAAATACTGATCATTCAAGTTGAATCAAATAAGTTAATAAATTAATAAGAATTTTAATTAGTTTTGTAAAAGTAATACATGTACTCAAATTGATTGACTGATTTCTCAATATATTCAAAAATCAGTATAAATTCATTAAAATTATCAATGTCATCAATCTACAATAAAAATAATTATCATTAAATTCCAAGAGACTAGATAACTAATGATAACATCTAACAAACCAGTAAATTCATTTAAATGACAATAATTGGTATATTCAAGCGAATTCTCTAATAAAATCATCTAAAAAGAATCATTTCCCCTGAAATATCTCTATCTTTTAAGATTAGTATCTTATCGATAAGTACTTGTTAAAGATCATATATTCACCTCAAACTAACAAGATTCCTTAAAATCCCCTTAAATGACTATATTTCTATCCTTAATTCATATTATTACAAATATTTCACTAAAATCATCAAATTTCCTTGAAATAACTCTATCTTTAAAGATTAGTATTTTATCGATAAATATCCTTAAAAGGTTATATATTCCCCTCAGACTAATAAGATTCCTTAAAATCATTTAAATGACTATAATTCTAACTTTAATTCCTATTATCACGAATATTTCCCTATAAAACATGTAAAATAATTTGGTCATTAACCCTAAATAATTTATAAAATCAAATGATAAAACCGGTTATAATTAAATTTTTGTTAATCACTGTAAATATTTGTAAATTACTACTCGAAATTTAAAATAAATATAACTGACTAGGTCCCATTGAAAGATTAAATTTATCCATTCAATAAAATATATTTCTTCAAATGATCATTTTTACCGATATTCAACCGATTTAATTACTAATTAAAATCAATCGATATATTTCTTCCAATAAAGATCAATTTTATTGAGTTGTTGTCGATGTTTTAAGTCCATATTTCTAAACTTTTGTCATTCTCCGCCTAAATAAAGATAAAAATAATTTAAAGTTGATATCAATCCCAATTATCTGTAAAGATTTCATTGTCAAAACCAAGTAAATCGATCATTAACCCTACTTAATAAAACATAAGTCTAAATTAATATACAATGAATTAATCACAACCTAATAAAACGATATAATTTCACATTAATATTGATTCATAACTGACTAATGTATTGACATTTCCCTTAAAACATTGATATTTTACCAACATCTCCCTTACAATGATATATTCCCATCTTAACCCATCCTTAATTAAATTAAATCGACTATATCCCTTTTAAAGATCATATATTCCCACCTTATCCGATCTCTCATTAAATCTAACCAACTATATCTCCCTTAAAAGATCATATATTCCCATCTTAACCCATTCTTCATTAAATTCAATCGACTATATCTCCCTTACAATGATATATTCCCATCTTAACCCATCCCTCATTAAATCTAACCGACTATATCCCCCTTAAAAGATCATATTTTCCCATCTTAATCGATCTCTCATTAAATATTTCTACCTCTTTAAACATCTAACCAAATATATCCCTCAATTCTACCCACTTGAATCCTCCTTTAATTCAATCAATCCTCTTAAAATCCTTAAAAAATTCTTCAAAAAATATGAATTTTCATAAACACCAAATATTCTTCCATTGAAATAATTTAGAAGCTAAATAATAAGAGCCCACTAAAAGATCAAAATTCACTAAAATTTTCTACAAATATTTACCATCAAATACTGGAGATGATATATATTGGATTGATCATAATTCTTCATCGATTCAACCAATCATTTTCAAGCAATAACAGCAAACTAAATTTCAGTATATTCTACAATCATTTTCAAGTAAATTTAAAGTTAACTGGTTTCTTAGCTTATGTTTCTTTAAGTTCATCAATGTGTAAATATTCTTAGAAAATTATTGAAAAAATTATTTAGTCAAATATATTACAAAGTTATCATCAAAAATTTATTCTATCACTTAATTATTAATCTAATTGTCAATGAAATTAATTTTTATTTAAAAACTATTCAATAAAATACAACTAATTATCAAGAAATTAATTAAATTTATCAATTAAATTTATCACCATTAAAACTTTTAATCAGTCAACATGAAATTCTTAGAAAATTATTCAATATCCTCATAAAAATTTATCCTATCACTTGATTATTGTACAAACTTTAATTATTAACCTCATTGAAAATAATTTTTTATTTAAAATTAAAAAACAAGTCAATAAAAATACATCCAATTATCAAGAAATTAATTAAATTTATCTTAGAACTAACTTTAAATTTTTAAATATTCTTTCAATCAACATGAAATTCACAAAAATGATAGAAATTCATAAAAATGATAGAAAATTACAAAAAATGATGGAAATCCACAAAAAAACGATAAAAATTCACAAAAATTATAGCAATCCGCAAAAATAATAGAAAATTACAAAAAATGATGGAAATTCATAAAAATGATAGAAATTTACTTGAATAAAACCATCAACTCTAAAAATTATCAATGAATGCCTTTAACAAATTTGCCTAAATAATCATTCAAATAAAAGCATTAAAAGTACCCTTGCGACATGTTGAATGTGAGTAGTACCCTTGTGAGCAATACCCATAGGGGGACAGAATATTTTTTCGGATAAACTCAGAGTATATATTAATTAACTCATTCAAATTTATCATTGAATCAGTAAAATTATCATAAATTTCGATAAAAATTCTAATGTGGTAAGCAATGAAAAGAGAAATATTCTTTAAACTTAGATAAAATTAACAATGAAGGTGTTAAGAATCTTCATTAGAGTGAGGAAATTATTCATTACTCGATGATAAATTCAAATGGGTGAAAATAATTGGTAGAATAATTCATTAATGGATCATTGAATGGGCATAGATAAGAAAAAAGGTTGATAAGAATGGAAATATATTAATTGAATTTATTTAAAATTATTTCATAAATTTAATAAAAAAAAAACTTTTAAAACAAATATTTGTGGGGATGTTTTAAGTGAATAATTAATCAAAATCGGCGGAATATAATTGATTAAATATCGGGGTGGGGGGGATATTAGTGATTAAAAAAAAATGGAAAATCAGGGTGATACAAATGATTAAATAGTGGAAATCGGGGGGATATTAGTGATAATAATTAGTGGAATATTGAGAATTGGTGGAATATAAGTGAGAAGGATATGTAATTTAAACTAGTTTATTACATAACAAGCCGTGTCTATTTTATTACATAACAAGCTGTGAATGGTATTTTACCATCATTTTACCAACATTTTACCTAGTATATAATTTAATTTTAATTATATTTTTAAATTGTACATATTTTGAATATCATTCTATTGTTTTATTCCAATAATAATTTTTAAAGGTATATAATGATTAATAAATTAATATCTTGTTAACATTTAGCAGAGAATTTAAAAAACTTTACTTAAAATTTAGTGAAGTATATAATTTTGATTGTATTTTAAAAGACATATATTTGAGTATTAACTTATTTTGATTGAAGTTTCATATTCAATATTATGATGTTTTTTTTTTCTAAATTGAAATATTTTAGTGTAAAATAGTAAATTTGATAATAAATAGCTTCTATTACATTAATTAAAGGACTTTAAAAAAAGTCTAAGTCACTAAGTCACTAAAAAAGTCACTAAGTTTAAAAAGTCTAGAACTGTTAATACACTTATTTACATTTACTTATAAAATTTTTATTTTTAAATTAAAGTATTAAATTGATGATTTAATTTTAGTTGTATTTGAATGATACATTTAATTTACTTTGATTGAAAGGAGTAATATAATTCATATTATGATATTTGTTTTCGAAATATTTAGTGTAGAATAGTAAATTTAATAATATATAGCTATTATTACAAGTACTTATTCAACAAAAAAACTTTTTATTTCAATTGTCTTATTCCATCAATAAGATAAAGTCTATATCTGGTAATAGATTAATTTCTGATTTACATTATTCGAGAATTTGAAAAACTTATAAAATTTATATTTTTAAAATTTAATTTTGATTGTATATTCTAAGACTTATATTTGAATATTTAACTTATTTTGAATGAAAAGGGTAATATATATATTATTATCTTTTATGATAATTGTTTTTGAAATACATAATGCAAATTAAAACATTTTAGTAATAATTTGCTATTATTTTAGAATTTATTTTAGTCAAAAATTAAAAAAAAAATGACCTATTCCATATTTCTTAATCAAATACCATTCACAGCTTGTTATGTAATAAAATAGACACGGCTTGTTATGTAATAAACTAGTTTAAATTACATATCCTTCTCACTTATATTCCACCAATTCTCAATATTCCACTAATTATTATCACTAATATCCCCCCGATTTCCACTATTTAATCATTTGTATCACCCTGATTTTCCATTTTTTTTTAATCACTAATATCCCCCCCACCCCGATATTTAATCAATTATATTCCGCCGATTTTGATTAATTATTCACTTAAAACATCCCCACAAATATTTGTTTTAAAAGTTTTTTTTTATTAAATTTATGAAATAATTTTAAATAAATTCAATTAATATATTTCCATTCTTATCAACCTTTTTTCTTATCTATGCCCATTCAATGATCCATTAATGAATTATTCTACCAATTATTTTCACCCATTTGAATTTATCATCGAGTAATGAATAATTTCCTCACTCTAATGAAGATTCTTAACACCTTCATTGTTAATTTTATCTAAGTTTAAAGAATATTTCTCTTTTCATTGCTTACCACATTAGAATTTTTATCGAAATTTATGATAATTTTACTGATTCAATGATAAATTTGAATGAGTTAATTAATATATACTCTGAGTTTATCCGAAAAAATATTCTGTCCCCCTATGGGTATTGCTCACAAGGTACTACTCACATTCAACATGTCGCAAGGGTACTTTTAATGCTTTTATTTGAATGATTATTTAGGCAAATTTGTTAAAGGCATTCATTGATAATTTTTAGAGTTGATGGTTTTATTCAAGTAAATTTCTATCATTTTTTATGAATTTCCATCATTTTTTGTAATTTTCTATTATTTTTGCGGATTGCTATAATTTTTGTGAATTTTTATCGTTTTTTTGTGGATTTCCATCATTTTTTGTAATTTTCTATCATTTTTATGAATTTCTATCATTTTTGTGAATTTCATGTTGATTGAAAGAATATTTAAAAATTTAAAGTTAGTTCTAAGATAAATTTAATTAATTTCTTGATAATTGGATGTATTTTTATTGACTTGTTTTTTAATTTTAAATAAAAAATTATTTTCAATGAGGTTAATAATTAAAGTTTGTACAATAATCAAGTGATAGGATAAATTTTTATGAGGATATTGAATAATTTTCTAAGAATTTCATGTTGACTGATTAAAAGTTTTAATGGTGATAAATTTAATTGATAAATTTAATTAATTTCTTGATAATTAGTTGTATTTTATTGAATAGTTTTTAAATAAAAATTAATTTCATTGACAATTAGATTAATAATTAAGTGATAGAATAAATTTTTGATGATAACTTTGTAATATATTTGACTAAATAATTTTTTCAATAATTTTCTAAGAATATTTACACATTGATGAACTTAAAGAAACATAAGCTAAGAAACCAGTTAACTTTAAATTTACTTGAAAATGATTGTAGAATATACTGAAATTTAGTTTGCTGTTATTGCTTGAAAATGATTGGTTGAATCGATGAAGAATTATGATCAATCCAATATATATCATCTCCAGTATTTGATGGTAAATATTTGTAGAAAATTTTAGTGAATTTTGATCTTTTAGTGGGCTCTTATTATTTAGCTTCTAAATTATTTCAATGGAAGAATATTTGGTGTTTATGAAAATTCATATTTTTTGAAGAATTTTTTAAGGATTTTAAGAGGATTGACTGAATTAAAGGAGGATTCAAGTGGGTAGAATTGAGGGATATATTTGGTTAGATGTTTAAAGAGGTAGAAATATTTAATGAGAGATCGATTAAGATGGGAAAATATGATCTTTTAAGGGGGATATAGTCGGTTAGATTTAATGAGGGATGGGTTAAGATGGGAATATATCATTGTAAGGGAGATATAGTCGATTGAATTTAATGAAGAATGGGTTAAGATGGGAATATATGATCTTTTAAGGGAGATATAGTTGGTTAGATTTAATGAGAGATCGGATAAGGTGGGAATATATGATCTTTAAAGGGGATATAGTCGATTTAATTTAATTAAGGATGGGTTAAGATGGGAATATATTATTGTAAGGGAGATGTTGGTAAAATATCAATGTTTTAAGGGAAATGTCAATACATTAGTCAGTTATGAATCAATATTAATGTGAAATTATATCGTTTTATTAGGTTGTGATTAATTCATTGTATATTAATTTAGACTTATGTTTTATTAAGTAGGGTTAATGATCGATTTACTTGGTTTTGACAATGAAATCTTTACAGATAATTGGGATTGATATCAACTTTAAATTATTTTTATCTTTATTTAGGCGGAGAATGACAAAAGTTTAGAAATATGGACTTAAAACATCGACAACAACTCAATAAAATTGATCTTTATTGGAAGAAATATATCGATTGATTTTAATTAGTAATTAAATCGGTTGAATATCGGTAAAAATGATCATTTGAAGAAATATATTTTATTGAATGGATAAATTTAATCTTTCAATGGGACCTAGTCAGTTATATTTATTTTAAATTTCGAGTAGTAATTTACAAATATTTACAGTGATTAACAAAAATTTAATTATAACCGGTTTTATCATTTGATTTTATAAATTATTTAGGGTTAATGACCAAATTATTTTACATGTTTTATAGGGAAATATTCGTGATAATAGGAATTAAAGTTAGAATTATAGTCATTTAAATGATTTTAAGGAATCTTATTAGTCTGAGGGGAATATATAACCTTTTAAGGATATTTATCGATAAAATACTAATCTTTAAAGATAGAGTTATTTCAAGGAAATTTGATGATTTTAGTGAAATATTTGTAATAATATGAATTAAGGATAGAAATATAGTCATTTAAGGGGATTTTAAGGAATCTTGTTAGTTTGAGGTGAATATATGATCTTTAACAAGTACTTATCGATAAGATACTAATCTTAAAAGATAGAGATATTTCAGGGGAAATGATTCTTTTTAGATGATTTTATTAGAGAATTCGCTTGAATATACCAATTATTGTCATTTAAATGAATTTACTGGTTTGTTAGATGTTATCATTAGTTATCTAGTCTCTTGGAATTTAATGATAATTATTTTTATTGTAGATTGATGACATTGATAATTTTAATGAATTTATACTGATTTTTGAATATATTGAGAAATCAGTCAATCAATTTGAGTACATGTATTACTTTTACAAAACTAATTAAAATTCTTATTAATTTATTAACTTATTTGATTCAACTTGAATGATCAGTATTTTTTTTTATTTACTATCCAGTATTTTACAAATCTTGCAAGTGACTTAATGATTCAAATTTAATGTTCTTTCTTGTCTATTAATTAAATTTTTATGATATTTATTTTGAATAATTTAAATTTTTATAATTATTTAATCAATTTTACCAAGTTATTGATGCCTTGAGTTCAATTAATTTTCCATCTAATTTTTCAAGTGATGAGTATTTGCTTTTAAAGATCAATTTGTTAGTACATAGTTGTTGGTTGTAGGTAGTTGGTTGTTAGTACTTGGTACTTGGTAGTTGGTATCTGATTGACTTTTTAGATTTTGATAAGAAGATAGTGTATGTGATGAAGAATATTTTGTATTTAATTGCTATTATTTTTATGTGTGGTTAGTTGATTGTTGGTATCTAGTTGTTGGTATCTTGTATTTAATAGTTGGTAGAGTGTTGTTTACTGATTGTTGTTATATAATTGTAGGTTAATAATGCTTAGTACCTGGTTGATGGTGGTTGTAAGTACATGGTATCAGGTAACTGGTTGTTAGTACTTAGTAGCTAGTTAATGGGTAGGTGGGGGTTGAGAGTTAGCAATATCCTTACGACTAGTACCTTTACGACTAATACCCTTACGACCAGTACCCTTACGACCTGTACCCTTAGGGGGTCAAAACATCCTGTCGGATAAACTCAGAGTATATATAATAAAACTGATCAACAATAAGTATTTATTGAATGTGATTTTACGATGCAATAATAAGTTATCATTTAAAAGAAGATGTTTTTGTAAATTAGAATTCATTAGTATTTCATTGTAATTTAAATTATTTTGAATTTCACGTGGTGTTTTAAAGTGATTGAGTTGTGGTTTTTTGATGAAAGTCAACATGTTTGTTAAATTTAGACATTTTGAAAAGGTTTTCTATTGATTGTAATTAAACATATTTTTAAAGACAGATAAAAAATTAATTTAAAAGCATTTCATAAAATACAATAAAGAATACTTAGTTGGTTGTTAGTAACTAGTTGTAGGTATCTGGTTGTTTGAGAGTTAGTTAGTACGTGGTATCATGTTCAAAGTATTTGTTAGCATCTAGTTAAAAATATTTAGTAACCGATTGTTGGGAACTGTTGAATTATTATTATTATTATTATTATTATTATTATTATTATTATTATTATTATTATTATTATTATTATTATTATTATTATTATTATTATTATTATTATTATTATTATTATTATTATTATTATTATTATTATTAAAATAAACAGTACAAGCTTTGTGATACCCAGTGCAAATCCCAATAGTAGACTAGTTTCGAGCTTTTGGCTCTCATCAGTACTATGCGGGAGACACGAAGATTTCTCTTCGCGCCAGGTAAGTATACAATATTGTTGATTCAACTCTATTGCATACTTTCCCCGGTACACTGGAAATCACATCGCTTGAAAAATAGCTTGGTCACAGAAAAAAAAATCTGTAAACTTGTAAACATGGCGTATGAAAAATCATAATCACCTCTGCGGACTAAAAAATTAGTCGATACACAGAAACTGTTTACAAGTGCATCCGATTACCTTTAGCATTTTTGACTTTCAAAGTAATGGTGTAAAATATTTTTGTCGGATGTCTCACTTGAATAAAATAAACAGTACAAGCTTTGTGATACCCAGTGCAAATCCCAATAGTAGACTAGTTTCGAGCTTTTGGCTCTCATCAGTACTATGCGGGAGACACGAAGATTTCTCTTCGCGCCAGGTAAGTATACAATATTGTTGATTCAACTCTATTGCATACTTTCCCCGGTACACTGGAAATCACATCGCTTGAAAAATAGCTTGGTCACAGAAAAAAAAATCTGTAAACTTGTAAACATGGCGTATGAAAAATCATAATCACCTCTGCGGACTAAAAAATTAGTCGATACACAGAAACTGTTTACAAGTGCATCCGATTACCTTTAGCATTTTTGACTTTCAAAGTAATGGTGTAAAATATTTTGTCGGATGTCTCACTTGAATAAAATAAACAGTACAAGCTTTGTGATACCCAGTGCAAATCCCAATAGTAGACTAGTTTCGAGCTTTTGGCTCTCATCAGTACTATGCGGGAGACACGAAGATTTCTCTTCGCGCCAGGTAAGTATACAATATTGTTGATTCAACTCTATTGCATACTTTCCCCGGTACACTGGAAATCACATCGCTTGAAAAATAGCTTGGTCACAGAAAAAAAAATCTGTAAACTTGTAAACATGGCGTATGAAAAATCATAATCACCTCTGCGGACTAAAAAATTAGTCGATACACAGAAACTGTTTACAAGTGCATCCGATTACCTTTAGCATTTTTGACTTTCAAAGTAATGGTGTAAAATATTTTTGTCGGATGTCTCACTTGAATAAAATAAACAGTACAAGCTTTGTGATACCCAGTGCAAATCCCAATAGTAGACTAGTTTCGAGCTTTTGGCTCTCATCAGTACTATGCGGGAGACACGAAGATTTCTCTTCGCGCCAGGTAAGTATACAATATTGTTGATTCAACTCTATTGCATACTTTCCCCGGTACACTGGAAATCACATCGCTTGAAAAATAGCTTGGTCACAGAAAAAGAAAATCTGTAAACTTGTAGACATGCCGAATGAAAAATCATAATCACCTCTGCGGACTAAAAAATTAGTCGATACACAGAAACTGTTTACAAGTGCATCCGATTACCTTTAGCATTTTTGACTTTCAAAGTAATGGTGTAAAATATTTTTGTCGGATGTCTCACTTGAATAAAATAAACAGTACAAGCTTTGTGATACCCAGTGCAAATCCCAATAGTAGACTAGTTTCGAGCTTTTGGCTCTCATCAGTACTATGCGGGAGACACGAAGATTTCTCTTCGCGCCAGGTAAGTATACAATATTGTTGATTCAACTCTATTGCATACTTTCCCCGGTACACTGGAAATCACATCGCTTGAAAAATAGCTTGGTCACAGAAAAAAAAATCTGTAAACTTGTAAACATGGCGTATGAAAAATCATAATCACCTCTGCGGACTAAAAAATTAGTCGATACACAGAAACTGTTTACAAGTGCATCCGATTACCTTTAGCATTTTTGACTTTCAAAGTAATGGTGTAAAATATTTTTGTCGGATGTCTCACTTGAATAAAATAAACAGTACAAGCTTTGTGATACCCAGTGCAAATCCCAATAGTAGACTAGTTTCGAGCTTTTGGCTCTCATCAGTACTATGCGGGAGACACGAAGATTTCTCTTCGCGCCAGGTAAGTATACAATATTGTTGATTCAACTCTATTGCATACTTTCCCCGGTACACTGGAAATCACATCGCTTGAAAAATAGCTTGGTCACAGAAAAAAAAATCTGTAAACTTGTAAACATGGCGTATGAAAAATCATAATCACCTCTGCGGACTAAAAAATTAGTCGATACACAGAAACTGTTTACAAGTGCATCCGATTACCTTTAGCATTTTTGACTTTCAAAGTAATGGTGTAAAATATTTTTGTCGGATGTCTCACTTGAATAAAATAAACAGTACAAGCTTTGTGATACCCAGTGCAAATCCCAATAGTAGACTAGTTTCGAGCTTTTGGTTCTCATCAGTACTATGCGGGAGACACGAAGATTTCTCTTCGCGCCAGGTAAGTATACAATATTGTTGATTCAACTCTATTGCATACTTTACCCGGTACACTGGAAATCACATCGCTTGAAAAATAGCTTGGTCACAGAAAAAAAAAATCTGTAAACTTGTAAACATGGCGTATGAAAAATCATAATCACCTCTGCGGACTAAAAAATTAGTCGATACACAGAAACTGTTTACAAGTGCATCCGATTACCTTTAGCATTTTTGACTTTCAAAGTAATGGTGTAAAATATTTTTGTCGGATGTCTCACTTGAATAAAATAAACAGTACAAGCTTTGTGATACCCAGTGCAAATCCCAATAGTAGACTAGTTTCGAGCTTTTGGCTCTCATCAGTACTATGCGGGAGACACGAAGATTTCTCTTCGCGCCAGGTAAGTATACAATATTGTTGATTCAACTCTATTGCATACTTTCCCCGGTACACTGGAAATCACATCGCTTGAAAAATAGCTTGGTCACAGAAAAAAAAAATCTGTAAACTTGTAAACATGGCGTATGAAAAATCATAATCACCTCTGCGGACTAAAAAATTAGTCGATACACAGAAACTGTTTACAAGTGCATCCGATTACCTTTAGCATTTTTGACTTTCAAAGTAATGGTGTAAAATATTTTTGTCGGATGTCTCACTTGAATAAAATAAACAGTACAAGCTTTGTGATACCCAGTGCAAATCCCAATAGTAGACTAGTTTCGAGCTTTTGGCTCTCATCAGTACTATGCGGGAGACACGAAGATTTCTCTTCGCGCCAGGTAAGTATACAATATTGTTGATTCAACTCTATTGCATACTTTCCCCGGTACACTGGAAATCACATCGCTTGAAAAATAGCTTGGTCACAGAAAAAAAAATCTGTAAACTTGTAAACATGGCGTATGAAAAATCATAATCACCTCTGCGGACTAAAAAATTAGTCGATACACAGAAACTGTTTACAAGTGCATCCGA
Source organism: Schmidtea polychroa (assembly GCA_959609185.1). Taxonomy (NCBI): domain Eukaryota; kingdom Metazoa; phylum Platyhelminthes; order Tricladida; family Dugesiidae; genus Schmidtea; species Schmidtea polychroa. The sequence continues at coordinate 78,850 of CAUHTR010000348.1, read as the reverse complement.
TTACCTTTAGCATTTTTGACTTTCAAAGTAATGGTGTAAAATATTTTTGTCGGATGTCTCACTTGAATAAAATAAACAGTACAAGCTTTGTGATACCCAGTGCAAATCCCAATAGTAGACTAGTTTCGAGCTTTTGGCTCTCATCAGTACTATGCGGGAGACACGAAGATTTCTCTTCGCGCCAGGTAAGTATACAATATTGTTGATTCAACTCTATTGCATACTTTCCCCGGTACACTGGAAATCACATCGCTTGAAAAATAGCTTGGTCACAGAAAAAAAAATCTGTAAACTTGTAAACATGGCGTATGAAAAATCATAATCACCTCTGCGGACTAAAAAATTAGTCGATACACAGAAACTGTTTACAAGTGCATCCGATTACCTTTAGCATTTTTGACTTTCAAAGTAATGGTGTAAAATATTTTTGTCGGATGTCTCACTTGAATAAAATAAACAGTACAAGCTTTGTGATACCCAGTGCAAATCCCAATAGTAGACTAGTTTCGAGCTTTTGGCTCTCATCAGTACTATGCGGGAGACACGAAGATTTCTCTTCGCGCCAGGTAAGTATACAATATTGTTGATTCAACTCTATTGCATACTTTCCCCGGTACACTGGAAATCACATCGCTTGAAAAATAGCTTGGTCACAGAAAAAAAAATCTGTAAACTTGTAAACATGGCGTATGAAAAATCATAATCACCTCTGCGGACTAAAAAATTAGTCGATACACAGAAACTGTTTACAAGTGCATCCGATTACCTTTAGCATTTTTGACTTTCAAAGTAATGGTGTAAAATATTTTTGTCGGATGTCTCACTTGAATAAAATAAACAGTACAAGCTTTGTGATACCCAGTGCAAATCCCAATAGTAGACTAGTTTCGAGCTTTTGGCTCTCATCAGTACTATGCGGGAGACACGAAGATTTCTCTTCGCGCCAGGTAAGTATACAATATTGTTGATTCAACTCTATTGCATACTTTCCCCGGTACACTGGAAATCACATCGCTTGAAAAATAGCTTGGTCACAGAAAAAAAAATCTGTAAACTTGTAAACATGGCGTATGAAAAATCATAATCACCTCTGCGGACTAAAAAATTAGTCGATACACAGAAACTGTTTACAAGTGCATCCGATTACCTTTAGCATTTTTGACTTTCAAAGTAATGGTGTAAAATATTTTTGTCGGATGTCTCACTTGAATAAAATAAACAGTACAAGCTTTGTGATACCCAGTGCAAATCCCAATAGTAGACTAGTTTCGAGCTTTTGGCTCTCATCAGTACTATGCGGGAGACTTAAAAATAATTATTATTATTCCATTAAAATTTACATTTAAAATTAACTTAAAAAAAAATTTCCATTTAAATTTTCATTAAAAATTACATTTCTCAAAAAAGTTGGTGGTTATTCAATCTTTTGATAATAAATTTAAATATCTTACTTTAATTTACTTATTTAGCTTTAATTTAAAATTTGAACCATTGGTTACTTAATTTTAAATTTTGAACCTTAGTTTTCCTTAATTTATCCTTAATTTACCTAATTATTCTTTATTTCTTAATTTTACACCATAATTTACTAAACAACTAATTATAACCCTTATTTTCATATTTAACTAATAATTTCATGTGGTCATTGATTAATTGACGAAGATTTGCATCTAAAATTAACATTGAAAAACACAGAAAACTTTCATCTTAAATTGACTTTAACTTTAATATTTTAGACCATTGATTACTTAATTTTAAAATTAGACATTAATTTACTTATTTAACCAATAATTTCATGTGGTCATCTGGTTGTAAGTACTAGGTATCTAGTTGTTATTACTTGGTTGATGATGCTTAGTACCTGGTTGTTGACGGCTGTGAGTAGTAGGTATCTGGTAACTAGTTGTTAGTATCTAGTTGTAGGTATCTCGTTGTTGGTGGTACTTGGTAGGTGGTAGCTAGTCGGTTGTAGGTACTTAGTAGTTGGTTAATAATGCTTAGTACTTGGTTGTATGTACTTGGTAGATGGTTGTAGGTACTTAGTAATTGGTAATTAATGATTAGTACCTGGTTGTTGTTGGTTGTTAGTACTTGGTATCTAGTACCTAGTTGGTTGATAGTACTTAGTAACTAGTTAATGGGTAGGTGGTTGTAGGTACTTGGTAGGTACTTAGTAGTTGGTAATTAATGCTTAGTACCTGGTAGATGTTGGTTGTATGTACTTGGTAGGTGGTACCTAGTTGGTTGGTTGTTGTTGGTTGTGAGTACTCGGTATCTGGTACCTAGTTAGTTGGTTGTTGTTGGTTGTATGTACTTGGTAACAGGTAACTGGTTGTTAGTAACTAGTTGTAGGTTGTAAGTGTTTGGTATTTAGTTGACAGTGCTTAGTACTTGGTTGTTGTTGGTTGTTGGTACTTGGTAGGTGGTAGCTAGTTGTTAGCTGGTTGTTGTTGGTTGAATGTACTTGGTACCTAGTTGGTTGCTTGTTTTTGGTTGTTAGTACTTGTTAGATGGTTGTAGGTACTTAGTATCAGGTAACTAGTTGTTAGTAACTAGTTGTAGGTACTTGGTATCTGGTAATTGGTTGTAAGTATCTGGTTGTTTGAGAGTTATTTAGTACGTGGTATCATGTTGAAAGTATTTGGTAGCAGGTAACTGATTGTAAGTACTTGGTAGCAGGTTGTTAGTAACTAGTTGTAGGTATCTGATTGTTAATACATGTTCATAAGTTACTGGTTGTTGGTACTAAGTTGTTGGTTTGTTGTTGAATTATTATTAAAATTTGTCTTTGAAAAATATTTCATAGAAATTTTCATTAAAAATTATCTTAAAAATTTCCATCTAAAATTATCATTGAAAAATATTTCATAAAAATTTCCATTAAATATTAACTTAAAAAATTATTCCATAAAAATTTCTATTAAAAATTACTTAAAAAATTATTTCATAAAAATTTTCATTAAAAAATTTCAATTCTCAAACACCTTCTATTATTTCAACTTTTTGTTAATAAATTTTAAAATCTTACTTTAATTTACTTATTACATTACTTATTTAAAAATTATTACTTTAATTTACTTATTTAACTTTAATTTAAAATTTTTGACCATTGATTACTTAATTTTAAAATTTGGACCTTAATTAACTTTAATTTAATTTTTTAGAACCTTAATTTAGTTATTTGAGCCCATTCATTACTTTAATTTAAAAATTTGAACCATAATTTACTTTAATTGAAAAATTTGGACCATTATTTACTTTAATTTAATTTTTAGACCATAATTTACTGTAATTTAAAAATTTGGACCATAATTTACTGTAATTTAATTTTTTAGAACCATAATTTACTGTAATTTAATTTTTAGAACCATTATTTACTGTAATTGAAAAATTTGGACCATTATTTACTGTAATTTAATTTTTAAGAACCATAATTTACTGTAATTTAATTTTTTAGAACCATAATTTACTGTAATTCAATTTTTAGAACCATTATTTACTGTAATTCAAAAATTTGGACCATTATTTACTGTAATTCAAAAATTTGGACCATAATTTACTTTAATTGAAAAATTTGAACCTTAATTTACTTTAATTTAATTTTTTAGAACCATAATTAACTGTAATTGAAAAATTTGGACCATTATTTACTGTAATTTAATTTTTAAGAACCATAATTTACTGTAATTTAATTTTTTAGAACCATAATTTACTTTAATTGAAAAAATTTACCACGTTTTTTAGTGTAGACCACCTTTTTCTCAGGACCAAGGTGACCCGCATTAATTGGCCTAGAAAAATCCATGCTTTTTTATTGATAATCGGATTTTTGTATTGAAAATATCCTGAGACCTTAAATTGCCACTCTTTTTTTTTAGTGTAGACCACCTTTTTGTATTGAAAATATCCTGAGACCTTAAATTACCACTCTTTTTTATTGAAGACCGCCTTTTTCTATTGAAAATATCCTGAGACCTTAAATTACCATGCTTTTTTATTGATAATCGGATTTTTGTATTGAAAATATCCTGAGACCTTAAATTACCACTCTTTTTTAGTGTAGACCGCCTTTTTCTATTGAAAATATCCTGAGACCTTAAATTACCATGCTTTTTTATTGAAGACCGCCTTTTTCTATTGAAAATATCCTGAGACCTTAAATTACCACTCTTTTTTAGTGTAGACCGCCTTTTTCTATTGAAATTCTCAGGACCAAGGAGACCCACCTGAATTGGCCTAGAAAAATCCATGCTTTTTTAGTGGTAGTCGGATTTTTGTATAGAAAATATCCTGAGACCTTAAATTACCATGCATTTTTATTGAAGACTGTCTTTTTGTATTGAAAATCCCAGGACCAAGGAGACCCCCTCACTATAGTGTGAATAATCCTTGGCTTTTTTATTGGTAGTCGGATTTTTGTATTGAAAATATCCTGAGACCTTAAATTACCATGCTTTTTTAGTGGTAGTCGGATTTTTGTATTGAAAAAAAATTTTTTGTATTGAAAATCCCAGGACCATCGAGACCCCCTCACTATAGTGTGATAAATCCTTGGCTTTTTTATTGATAGTCGGATTTTTGTATTGAAAAAAAATTTTTTGTATTGAAAATCCCAGGACCATCGTTTTTGTATAGAAAAAAAATTTTTTGTATTGAAAATCCCAGGACCATCGTTTTTGTATAGAAAAAAAATTTTTTGTATTGAAAATCCCAGGACCATCGTTTTTGTATAGAAAAAAAAAATTTTTTGTATTGAAAATCCCAGGACCATCGTTTTTGTATAGAAAAAAAATTTTTTGTATTGAAAATCCCAGGACCATCGAGACTATAGTGTGGAACAATTGCGTAATAAAATCGTGCAACAAAAAAAATCGTGCAACAATTTAACCCCCCCCCCCCCGGGGGGGGGGGTAATTGTTGCAGCGGGCTCCTAACTACCTACTCATATTACCTTACTATAGCCGGCCCGCGGAGAGCCTACTCCATTGTAGCTATGGAACTATCGGACCCATGTTTGTCGCTTGGGACATCGTCTCAGCGACCTATGATTGTACTATAAAAACTGTTTATTATGAAGGGTTGAGAAGTTCTCCCCTTATGCCTTAACTGGCCTTATGTAATTAATAATGAAATTTTGATTTTTTTTTTACCTCTTCCCCTTTCTTGTTGAGGTTAATAGTTACCTGCACTTCCCGTCTTTCATCCTTAATCACTTCGTTAATCTATGTTGTTGTTGTTGTTGATTCGGTTTGGTTTTGCTCTGTTGTTGTTTTTGTACTAATTGGTTTCCTTGGCTTCTTGGTTGTTATCTCCGTCAATGGACCTTGTTTAATTGCCATACTCTTTGGTTTGTCTTTTCTTGGTGCAATTCTTGTTCCTTTACATACTACTATCCCTTGTGTTCCTGCGCATACCACAGTAGGGGTATTTGGTTTGACCTCTCCCCAGAAGAATTTGTGGTCTTGTGTCATATCTGTTACTATGCATATATCTCTGTCTTCTCTGATGCATACATGTGTAATTGATCGACTCCCTTTATCTTCCATTTCGATGCCTTCTTCCAAAATGTTAAGTTGGAACTGTACTCCCGTTTCATTGGCTCTTTCTAGCTCCATTTCCTCTGTTGTTATGTCCTTGCAGATGTCATAATCTCCACATAGCCTGGGGTCTCTTTTTAGGCTGCTGAAAATCTTTCTTTTGTTATCGTTCTGAAATCACAGCTTACTCCTGTTCCTTCCATCAGCTGAACACATATTCCGACGGCGTTTCCGTCGCAATCGCTGACTTTTATCATAAATACCTCGCCTTCTTGGGAGGCTTCTCTTATGATTCTCATATATTTTGTTTCCGTTAAACAGATAAATGTTAATATTATAAATATTCTTTGTAGTAGAATTGGCTGGATTTGATTTCGCAACACTATGCTATGTAGTGGGGACTTTCGCTTTTTATTTTCTGTTTTGTCGAATCCTTGATCTTCACCTCGACATTGGTCATCTTCGTCTTCTTCCAAATCCTCATCATTGTCCGTTGTTTCTTCGAATCCTTGATCTTCACCTCGAATTTGGTCATCTTCGTCTTCTTCCAAATCCTCATCATCGTCCGTTGTTTCTCTACCTTCTGGATTCTGTTCTCTGTCGTTTTCCTCTGGGTTGTTGTCGTTATCCCCCATCTTTTCGTCGTCATCGCCATCGTCATTCCTCTCACCCGGGGTTTTCCCAAAAATGTCGTCCTCGACATTTGCCGCTTTGATCATCTCTTCGTATTTTTTAATTATCTCTTTCTTGTCGTTGTGGATACTTTCTCGTTCTTCTTTGGTTCCTTGATATTTCCGTTGTTTCCGGTGCCATTCCCACACTAGTATTTCTAGTTGCTTTTTCATCGCATATGCTTTTGTGCATTTCCACTAATTACCTGTTAATTCTGTTCTATTTCTTTGTAATATTGCTTTAATGGTTTTTGGCATTGGTGGTCTTGAGTATATGGTGCTTCTTAGTACGATATTTTCGTTGTTTTGGAATTGATTTATGACAATTAATTCCGCTTTTAATTCGTTTTGTTTCCATTTGATCAACATTGCTGCGGTTCTGTCTAAGTTTCCTCTGATGGCTTCCAGAATTGGTTCAATGCTCTGTCCCAACATCTCAGCTTCTTCGGTTGTTGCATTTCCCGTGATAAAGTTTAGTATGCTAGGTCTTTTTGACCTAGCGGCGTAACGTAAGATGGTTCGTTGTTTGTTGTCTTTTTCTCTCAACGTGGATCCCGTTCTCAATAATTCTCAATACTTCTCTTGACGCGCCTGTTTGCTATGGCTTTCATCAGTGGAGTTTTCCCTTTACTGTTTTTGACGTTTGTCGATTGTTTGCAGTTTTCCATTATTCTTATGTTCTCTAATGCTCGTTTTTCCTGTCCTGCTTTGACTGCATGTTGGATTGGCCAGTTATTACTCAAATCACTTGTTAGGAACATGATTGGTAATCTCCGGATTAGTTCATATATTTGAACCGGTACTTGTAATCTTTCAGCATATCTTCCTCCTTTCGCATATCTTTCTGCTACTATCATTAGTTTGCCTAATACTTGGTATTTATTGGTTATATCGGCCCATTCTGGTACAATTTCTCGTGCTATTTTTACCGTCATATTCCATGTTGCTTGACTCCTTGCCATTGCGTCAGCTTCGCTTTGTGCTTCGGTTCCTTTATTGGCGCTGCTGCTTGTTTCTCCCCTCAACATGAATATCCGTCTTGTCTGTGATCTAGTTAATCTACCGCTTACTTCTGGTTCCGTTGTGGCGTTTGTTTGTGATCTCGTGATTATCTTCCTTGTTTCTGGGTTTTTAGTGGCAGTTTTCGCTACTGCTTTACATCGACATGTATTCACATATATGGGTCTAATTAGTGGATTGTTAACCAACTTTACTCGAGCGTTGTTCTCGTTTACATAGATGATTTCATACGGTCCTCTGCCATTACGTTGTAAAAAAAAAATCAAAATTTTATTATTCATTACAAGGCCGGTTAAGGCTTAAGGGGAGAGGTTCTCGACCCTTCATTTGCTAAAGCTTCACATTCATTTCTTGTGTTGGAGCGCTTTTTGTGCTCGCAACAAACGTCTTTCTTCGGCCTTGAATATCTTCTATAATATTCATGCTCTGTGTAAATAAGGTAATGCTTTGCAATACAACATATATATATATATATATATATATATATATATATATATATATATATATATATATATATATATATATATATATATATATATATATATATATATCAATCAATATGTATCAATCTGGTCTTCTGTGTTGATTTTCAGAATTGATGTGCTATTGATTTTATTATTGAGTATAGTTTGCTTCATAATCAGAAAGAGTGGGTTTCATGTTTCCATCTTTATGGGGTCGATGGCATTCTGCTATTGGTGTGTTAGGCATCATCAGTATGGGAAATGATGGGTTTTTCTTATTGAGGATAATTTGCTTCATAATCAGATTGAATGGGTTGTCTGTCTTTATCTTTATGGGGTCGTTGGCATTCTGTTATTAGTGTGGTAGGCATCATCAGTACTGGAAAAGATGGGTTCTATGACGTCTTCTGGCATCTGTTTTGTCAGTTTGGTGTCTAAAGAATAGGTAAATGGGTGGAGTAGGAAGACTCCTTATGCGGGAATGTAAGCGGTTATAATTCGATACATATTATAATATATATAAGGAGAACAAGGCACGAAAGATATAATATCAATATAAACGACTAAAAAGACCATCGAATAGGCGGAATCCCTACAAGGACTCCTACAGTAACCCATTCGATGATTATCATTTTAAACTTGGACAAAATGCTAATAAAAAAGACCACCGAATAGGCGGAGTCCCTACAAGAACCCCCACAGTGACCTATTCAGTGATTATGACCTTTTATGATAGTATCTTCTAGATATATATATATATATATATATATATATATATATATATATATATATATATATATACATATATATGCTCCCTTTATTTGTTGGTTTGTTTTGTAAGCAATTATTTATGTTTAGATATTAATAATTGTAATTAACAATAATATTAATAATTGTAATTAATAATAATAATAATAATAATAATAATAATAATAATAATAATAATAATAATAATAATAATAATAATAATAATAATAATAATAATAATAATAATAATAATAATAATAATAATAATAATAATAATAATAATAATAATAATAATAATAATAATAATAATAATAATATTAATACCAATATTAACAACAATAATAATAATAATAATATTAATACTAATACTAATAATAATAATAGTAATAATAATATTAAATAATAATAATAATAATAATAATAATAATAATAATAATAATAATAATAATAATAATAATAATAATAATAATAATAACAATAATAATAATAATAATAACAATAATAATAATAATAATAATAATAGTAATAATAATAATAATAGTAATAATAATAATAATAGTAATAATAATAACAATTATAAGAATAACAACAATAAGAAAAACAGCAACAACAAAAAACGGCAGTGTTAACACTAGGAGTATAGTTTTAATGATGCTTGTGAGAGCAATAGTGTTAGGAATAATACTAGTTATCAAAGTATATGATGTGTAGGAAGAGGGTAGCATAAGACGTAGGTTAGAAAGAGATAAAGAGGGATTATGGGTCCTTATAAGTGTGCTCTCTATATATATGGTAGCTACTTTGTATTGCAGCCGTGCATGCTATCTTTGCAAGGGCTTTGGTTTCAGATTTAGAAAGGCCTATCTTTTTTAGGATAGAGTCATTTAGGTTGTCCCAAGTGCCAAGAGTTCCTATGACAAGGGCAGACAGAGTAATCTTACATTTATGGAGGTGACCTAATTCTATGGCTAGGTTTTTATATTTGTCAAAGTTATCAGATCTAGCTCTATTGAAATTGTCCTTAGATTCATAAGGTACTTTGATGTCAAGGATGTGAGTATTAGAGTTTCTCTCAGATCTTATTAGGAGGTCAGGTCTGAGGGTAGTTACAATACCTACTGGTGGGCATTCGGTGTCAAATTTGAAGTTTAGGCAGGTCAGGTAGTCCGAGATGGATTTTAGTACATTATTGTGTTTATTTCGTCTGGCATTAATTTTGGCTGGGCAATGATTAAAGATATGTGCCTGTGTCTCAGGATGTGCATGACAGTGCCTACAGAGGATAGATTTCTTATTTTTAAGGCGTTCAGGGGAGTAGTTGAGTTTAAGAAGATTATTTCTTGCGCGGATAAGGAAGAGGTATTGGGGGTCCGTCAGTGTATCTGTTTTAATGAAGAACGCAGCAGTGCTACTGTCGCTAATAGTCTTAGAGATGAAACCTTGACACTTCAGTTCAAACCATTTCTCAGCATGGTAGAGTCCTATGAGGGAATGCAGTTCACATGACGTTTCATGGATATTATCTCTACTAAAGTAATTTATTCTGTTTTTATATTTAACCTCGAGTTTTATGATGTCGTCTATAATTTTTATTTTGGCAGTTATCCCATACTTTGCTGTTCCTGGGATTAATTCGGGTGTTTCTATAATAATCCAATCTCCAACTTTAAATTGATGGTTTTGCACGTTCTCCTTTTTATCATGCAATTCCTTATAACTTTCTTGGTTGAATCGGATGTTCATGCCTGCGGTTTTCCATATTTCTTGCATTCTCTCTTTGAACTTGGTCACATAATCGTCTATCTCCATATATTGTGAGATCGGTAGTTGGTATTCGAGATCCATCGGCATGTTGCATTCCCTTCCGTACATGAGCTTAAACGGACTCATTTTTGTTGCTGAGTGTATTGACATTCGATAAGCCATTAGGCATAACTTAATATATTCATCCCAGTCCTTTTGATGTTTACTTACGTAATTTGACATCATATCTATTAGTATGCTGTTGAATCTTTCTGTCTGACCATTCGTTTGCGGGTGGTATGGTGAGGTTCTCAATTTGGCAATTCTGAAATAATTTGTCACCTCGTTTATTATCTCGCTCATGAAATTAGTTCCTTGGTCAGTTAAGATTTGTTTTGGAGTTCCATATCTGCAGCAGATCTCTTCAACTAATATTCTTGCAACCGTTCGTGCTTTTTGGTCCGGCATCGCAAATGCTTCGGGAAACTTTGTCAGATAGTCAGTTATCACCAATATATACACATTTCCGTTGTTAGTTTCTGGTAGTGGTCCAACCACATCCATTGCAATCATTGTCATTGGTTCTGGCGGTATCGGCATTGGTTTCAATGGCGGCTTTAGTTTACTGCCTGTTGTTTTCCTAGTTGCGCATATCAAACAGTTCTTTATTTATTCCTTCACGTCATCGTTCATATTTGGCCAATAATATTTCTGTTTAAGCCTTGCTTCGGTTTTCTTGGCTGACATATGTCCGCCCAATTTACCTTCATGGTATTGAATCATAATTTCTTTCCGTCTACTCTCCGGTAAGCACATTAATCGTTTGTCGCCATCCATTATCAATAGCCATCCTTTCTCGATCATATATCTGTGACGATTTTTCTCCATATGTTCTTTCAATCGATCTTCGTCGTTGAATATTTTCATATCGTTTTTATCTAGGAACTCGATTATTAGTTTCAATTCGCTGTCTTCCTTTTGTTCGCTCTTTAGATTAGTAAAATCGATGTCTTCCGCTATTATCATACATATTCGTCTGACGTCATGATCCATAAGTTCTTCGAACACAAATCTCGATAAGCAATCCGCATCCGTAGTAATAATTTTCTCGTGTCCCCACAATAAATATTTGAAATGTTTTATCGCCTGAATTATTGCTAAGGCTTCTCTTTCTGTGACTGAGTAATTCTGCCCATGCTTTTTGAACGTCTTGCTGTAATATCCGATGACTCTTTCTCGTTTCTCCTCATCCCATTGTCCTAGCACAGCTCCTGATGCATATCCACTTGCATCGGTTGCTAATAGAAAAAGCTTTTTGAAATCTGGGTGTATTAAAATAGGTGAGGCTATTAATTTATCTCTTAGCGATTCAAACGCTATTTGCTGTTCTCTTTCCCACAGAAATGGAGTATCTTTTTTCGTTAGTTCCTGAATTGGTTTTGCGATAGTTGCATAATTTTTGATGAACTTGCGGTAGTATCCGCATAATCCCAGAAATTCTTGTACCTGAGTCACAGTCTTTGGTATCGGACAATTCTTTATCTTTTCAACGTTTCTCGGGTCTGGTTCCTTTCCTTTTGTCGACACAATATGTCCTAAAAATGTGACTCTCTCCTTCGCCCAATCGCATTTTGACGGTTTCAATTTCAACTTCCATTGTTTCAGTCTCACAAATACGTTCCTGATGTCGATTAAGTGTTGATCGAAAGTACCTGAATATATTAACAGATCATCAATATACACCATACATTGTTTGATCCCGTGTGTCACAAAGTTCATACATCTTTGAAACGAAGCAGGTGCATTTGTTAATCCAAATGGCATCTTTTTAAACTGATACAAATCTTTTCCAATGGTAAAGGCTGTCTTTTCTCTGTCTTCTTCTTTGACTTTGATTTGCCAGTATCCACTCTTTAGATCTAAAGATGTAAAGTATGCTGCTCCATGCAACATCTGTAACATTTCGTTTATGTCTGGCAGTGGATATGTATCCCTTTTTGTTACTGCATTCAACCTCCGATAATCAATACAAAATCTCTTTGTGCCATCTTTCTTTTTGACCATTACCACTGGAAATTGCCATGGTGAACAGCTAGGTTCTATTACACCGGCATCTAATATCTTTTGTACTTCTTCCTCTGCTACCGTTTTTTGTGCTTCGGCTAATCGATATGGTCTCTAGGTTATGGGTGTCTCATCTGTTAATGGTATAATGTGTTGAGTTACATCGCTGGTACCCAAATCTAAATCGGAAGTCGCAAAAATGTCTTTAAACTCAATCAACAGTTCTCTGAGTTGTTTCTTTTCGTTTTCATTTAGGAGTTCGCTATCGATGGTCCACAATTCTTTTTCGTCTGCTCCTTCACTTTTTATTTCTGGCAGTTCGATGTTCATCATTGGTGTGAGTTTCTCAAGTCTCTCGTTTTCGTAGATTACTTTATCTTCCTCATCAAAATTGGTGATGTTGATGGGTATCTCGTTATCCTCATTTATACTGACGATCTCTCTTGCCAATGGTAGCTCCCTTCTCTTCTCAAATTTTAGACTTGGTTCGAATATCATATCTCCTTTGGCTTCATTATCGACCTTGACATAACATATTGTCTGGGTACGCGCTGGTATTATCATTTTTTCGGAACATCTCACCTCTGTTCTCATTGTGCATATTTGTTTAGTTTTATCTTTTAATTTCATGGAACTCAAATCAATCACGATTTCTTTCAACAATTCCGGCATTAAGTCTGTTCCAATTATAGATGATACGCTTAGCTGTCTAATGACTGCGAGGTATGTCGTAACTTTAACTCCTTTATATTCAATCGTTGACCATACTCTTCCCACTACTGCTATGGATTGTTTGCTACATGTTATTACATCCATCGTTGTCTCCTCAATGCATGGCCATAGTCTTCCTGGTAGCATGTTCATATTTATGGCTGAAATATTTGCTCCGGTATCGATCATTGCATCCATCTCTATTCCGTTTACTTCAACCGTGATGGCTAATGAATGTCCAGCTGGTGTCTGAAATACCGCAATCGTTCGTGTCTTAACTTCTTGTTCTACACTTTTAGCTTGCTTGATCATTGTTGGGTCCATTGCTGCCCAATTTGGTTCATAAGCTGTCGGATAAATGTTCGGTATGGGTAATCTTCCGGTTCCCATTTTTATCCGTTCTCTCATGGTTCCTGGTCGTCGCATTGGTCCATTAGTTGGTATTTGTAGATATGGTGATCCCCATGATTTCATTTTTTCGTTTTCCCAAGTGGCTGTATTTTTGTTTATCAACATTGCTCCTCCTTGGTTATTATCATCGTCGTCGAAATCATCATTGTCGTTGTCACTGTCATCGTCTCGTCTGGGGTTCATCCACTTTTTCCACCTCCCGGTTCTTTTCTCTTTCTCTTGAGCTCTTTTTGCCTCTAATCTCATTATCACTTTGAACTTACGTCCGACTTCTTCGTCTGTCCCTTTCATTTGCGTTAATATTTTCAACAATCTTTTTATTCGATAAATATCCTTTGAGTGTCCATGCAACACCATTGTTTTCGCTAAGAACGGTAAGAATCCAATTGCAAGTTTCCAATTTACTTTTCTCTCGCGTTTATAGATGTCAAAACATGCTAGCATCTGAGTTAGTATCACTCTGACTATTTGTATTATCAGAATAATTCCGAGTATTCCTGCCATCATTTGGCCAAATACCAAAAATCGACCCCACATAGCCTTCATCATGTTTGCTGTTGCCTGTTGATAGTGACTTGGTGATAATAATAACTCGTAATTCGGGCTCTCCCCATAATTATTTCCTCCAGAAATAGTCACTATATTTGACAAGATCGCTTGTCTTTGTGCTGGGAATAACATGTGGGCTCTTGCTGATTCGAGATCTTTTGTTGAATATAATCCACTCTGGGATACATCTATCGGCTTGAACTCTAATTCTGTTGTTAGTTCCGTCAATCCGAATTTCTTGGGTGTTGGTGCGATTGTTTTACTTGGAAATTGCACCCATTGTCCATCCTCTTTTTCATACATTGGTCCATATGCATTACTACAATTAAACAGATTTGGTTGAAACCCTACCGGGTTCATTATCCTGGTGACTGCTTGCACAAATCTGGGTTTGCCTTCGTGAATAATTTCGAGTTCATTTGCACATTTATCCCTTGGTATTTTAAGGTTTTCCGGCAATCTTGCAATTATCTTTTTGCATTGGTAGGTGTACATTACGTCGCCCACAATTCGTCCGAAATATCTTTCCTGTAATGGTAGTAACGGAATTGCGTTATCTGGATTTGTAATTGCCATTGCTAATTTTGTTCTCAATATTTCCTTGTTGAGCAGGCAATCGTTTCTTAACAGATCATGATAGACTTTTTCCGTAGATGTTAATCCTCTGTGATATAAGAAATCAATCTTATTATTAGCATATAAATAAAATTTGACATCCTTTTCACTTAGTCTTCCGACTGCATTTGCTAGGGTTCTCTGCGACAAGTAGATTCCTTTGTAATTGGTGCTGATCACCATCTCATCGCATTTACTCACCACTTTGTTCTTTATGAACCTCATTCCTACTCCATCGTCTTTGGAGATTATTGCTGTGGGTGTCACTTCCGATTCCAATTTTGATATTATTACTTCTTCCCTGAATCCTTTCCTTGCTCTCAACTCTTCCATCGCTCGTTTTTCTGCTTCTCCTTTTGGTTCACTGTACACTTTCCCTTGGATTTCTTCGAATATTGCTGTTTTGAGTAACATTAGTCGACATACCTTCTGATCTGCATGGTATACCAGAGTTGACATTCCGGTTGAACATGATCGGTCTGATGCGAGACAGCTTGGGTATTTCTTCATTGCTTGCTTGTCAGGGTCGAAATAACCTTGATACCTTTCCAATTTAGCTTCGTAACTTTCTATTACGACTACTCCACTAACCAGTTGTCCGTTCAGGGTGTATGTTCCTGTCTCACATGATCCATCTCCTTTGATTATTCTGCCCGCCGTGTATACGCGAGTCGTTTTTATTTTTCCTGGCTCTGCAGCAATTTCAATCCCTTGTCTTAAGTGGATTCTCCCCGATCGGAATCCTTCCTCGCATTCCTCTCTTGATAGTAGTATTACTGTCGATTCCAATCCCGGTTCTATGATTGTTGAGTGGTGGGATGAACCGCAGTGATGCGCGAATATCTTTCTGGTTACCGTACACTCTTGGACCATGGTTTTAATGAAATCTGCTTCTTGATACACATTATACGAGACTGATGCCGTAACTGTTTGTAGTTTTCTCGGATTTGCTGCTTTACAGTCTTCCGTATCCTTTAATGAATATTTCTCATTGATTCTTATGTTGTCGCAGTCGTATACTGCAAATGACTCTGCTCCTTTGATACACATCATCCATATCAATATCGTGGTTATTATGGCATTCATTCCCTTTCGGCTTGCTCTTGGGTCGTTCATATTGATCGTTCCTTCGAATTCAGTTAGTAAATCGCGTAACTTTGCTTGCATCATTTCCGTTTGATCTTTCTGCCCAATTGATTCGATGAAACTTCTCCATCCCCCTTGTTCAAGTATGTATGGTTCTATCGATCATTTGATTATTTCTGTTACCGTGAATTCGTAACCAGTTGCGTTATATTTTGGCATTCGTCTTTTATATTGACCAATAACGTTATACACCAAATATGCTAATCCCACTAAATATCGATTTTGGTTCTCTGATCTGCTTAATAGATGTTCCACAATTAATCTGAGTTCCACGGGATCTTTTAACGTTAATCGAATTTTATTATCCATGATTTTCATTATTATCGGTTTCAATACTGCCCATGATTGTTTGGCTTCAGTCGGTATATTATCCTTCCTCATTACTCTTTTTACATCTGGATTTGCTAATAAGTCGTTTATCCATCGTGTCCCTTGTTCCCGGACGCTTGTTTTCACTTTAACTTGTTTTACTAATGCACTTAGTTTATCCATTTTAGTTTTTACCTGTTTCATTTGCGCCTGAATTTTGGATTTTGGTTCTGCTTCTGCTTTTTCTGTTTTTGGTCTTCCTCTTGTTCGTCGATCCATGGCTGTTTCGGTTTCTTTCCGTTTTGGCGGATTGTAAGTTGTATCTTTTGACGTGGTTGCTCCTGGATCTACTCTCCAGTTGCTCCATTCATCGGTTGTGGTTACATCTTTATTGACACCTCTTTCTACATTATCCAAATGCGTCTCGGCTTCTGTCGTTTCTACAGGTTGTCTTTGTGCGCATACAAATCCATCTAGATCATCAGTTGTTGGTTCACCTTCGTCGATAAATAGATCTCCTGATTGAGATGCCCTCATCATTTCACCAGCTTCTACTATCTCTTGTAGTTCGTCTAGTATTTCGTCTTCTCCTGTTGTTTCGATCGTTACTTCACTAACCGCATTTGGGACTTCTAGAGTATCCAAACTTCCTGGTTGTTGTGTAGATGATTTTTGTTTTATCTCTCTTCTCCTTAATTCTCTATCTGCAATTTTACTCACCGTTAATCTGTTCTTGGAGTGGCGTCACACCAATTTCAATATCGTCGTCTAATGATCGTCCCTCGTGTTGTAAGTGGAATGGGAGTTCATAAGGTATTCTCTTTTTAACTTCGCTGACCTTGGCTGTCGTATAGAATTCCTTTCCAATTGGGTCAAAATCTGGCAAGAATATTTTCAGTTGATATTTCTCAGGTGAGTTTTCGGCCCACTCTTGTTGTTTCCATTTCCGGATGATTTCACCAAATTGCTCAGGGTACCATACGTATACCCGTCGATATTCCTCAATCGCTTTAACGATTTTCCGTAGGTTTTGAATCCTTTTGCATGATTCGGCTATCCATTTCGCTAGTTCTACTACCGTTCGTCGACGATTTTTCGCACCGTTTTGTAATATCTCCATCAACTCCTTACATTTTTGTGCTTCCAACAATGTTGCTGCTTCCTCCTCATCTGCGTCGGCGTCTATTGGTAGATGTCCTGAATCAGGCACTCTTCTCCTCATCATACAGATTCTCGGTTGGTTTTCCGGTATGTTCAGTCGTTGGTTCATTTCTTTTTCTGTTTCCACCTCTACTCTGATCTGGATGGCATTGTCTTTCACAAATGTTGACCTCTCGTTCTCAATGTTCTTCAGGCATATTAATTTAGACGTCCCAGAAGCGATATTTTCTAATGTCGTCGGTCGTTGATAGCAGGTGCTCCTTGGATCTGGTTTCATTGTTTCTTTATGTATGTTAAGGCTATCTTTCAGTGGTTCGATCGCTATCGTTACTTTTCTGCTAAACGGCCATGGTACCTTGTCGTCATAATTCCCTTTGCAGATGATGAAGAATGCCGACACATAACTTCCTTTTCCTACCCCGTCTCCGTTCGGGTATATTCGCAATTTCATCTTGTATTCACCTAATCCTGAGTAGAACGGTGGACTTACTAATCGTGTGATTTTCTCTTCCTTTGCTGATTTTATCTTTTCCATCCAATTCTCAATTTTCCACGTGAATGGTGCCAACCTTACTGGTTCTCGTATCTCCTCATCTTCTCCTTGTTGTAATTCGTTTTGGAACTCATTGGGCAATATGTCCTGGTAAGTATCGATTGGTTTCTCTCTTACTCATACTGCTGCAATTTCTTCTGGTATATTATCTATCCAATTTGGTTCCAACTTTTGCTGCTCTCAATCCCATCGAGCTTCACTTTCGATCCACACTTTTTTCCATGGTATCAGTGTGCAATCTTCGTCATTGAAGGCTGCTAGTTTTAGTTTATCATCTTTTAGCCAATGATGTTTGTTTCGTTTGGCCATATCATCGCATCCACCAAATGTATGTCCATTTTAACTTTGTAACCATCGACATATAATTGTTTATTTTTGTGGCTCGTTCCCATTTTTTCCTGTACCCAGTTGTACAGTTCATCAGTATTTGTCCCTTTTACCTCAATCGTTTGCATCTGGATTTCGGGGTGTTGAATACTTACTTGGTATTGATCTGGATCTACTCCCTTCAGTTTCTCTTTATATTTTGTCGCTAAATCTTTCCATGCTGCCGTTATTATACCTCCTTCACACTGGTATACTTGAGTTATAAGTTTTAGGCATTTTCTGTATGTTGACTCGTTGATGTAGCTCTCATTTCGCTCTATTTCTGTTACTGTATCGAAAATTTCCTCGAATATATCATCTTTTTCTATCATTGATTTCATGTCATCATTTTCACTCTCATCACTACTTTGAGGTGTTTCACTGTTTGGAGGTGTTTTTGGTTCGTTATTTTTCTCACTTGACTGAAATAATTCGCCTCCCAGGCTACTCACCTCACTTTTCTCGTCTTCCTGATCCGTCTGGTCACTCCGCATTTGTCTCAGCATGTTTATTTTAGCTTTAGTATGTGGTTCTTTCTTTTTAAACCACTCGTTTTTCCTGAACCAATGTTCTTTCACCTTTTCTTTTATTTGTTCCTCAGTTAATGTAGGGTTTTCATTTTTGATTCTGTCTTCGATTTTTTGTAGTAGTACCCTCTGAATTCGATTTTTTGTAACTATCTCATTGCTTTTTGGTTCGTCCTTGCTCTCATCTCTTTTTTGTCTCTTTTCTTTCTCCTCTTTGGTAAATTCTTTAATCAATTGTATTTTCTCTTCACTGCTCAATTCTGTCCGTTGGTCCGTCTCATTTTCTTTTGTCATTTTTATCTCTTCGTTTATTATCGAATCACTCCCTTCGTTGTTAACACACTGCTCCGCAGTGTGCGATCCCTCTTTATTTGTTAATCTCATCATATTTATTCTTCCGGGATTCGCTTCCCGTTGTTTCCATCTTTCTTGAATTTCTCTGGCTTCTTCGTTTTGTAATCTTTGCCATTCGATTCGTTGTTGATATTGTTGTTGCTGACTTGGTTGTTTCCGGATTTCCTCGGTGCTCTGCATCATATTGATTCGTTGTTGTGAGTTGTTAACCGGTATTCGTTGGATCATATCCTTTAATTGTTCGATTTCCTGCATGAGGTTGATTTGTGTGTTTTGGATTGGATTGTTTGATCCTGGTTGATTTGGTTTGGCTCTCATTGTGCATTCCATTGCCATGTGTCCAGGCTGATTACAATTGTAGCAGGTTCTGGTTCCTCCTCTGCCCATAGACATCATGGGTCCTCTGCAGACATTTTCCGTGTGGCCTCTTCTCCGGCACTTTTGACATATCCTTGCTCTATAACATTCATTGCTCCAATGCCCTGATCGTTGGCTTATGTTGCACGTTCGATTGTTACTTTCGTTGTTCCTGAAATTATTAGTAAAATTTTGAATATTACCTCCATTATCTTGGTTTCTTGTTTGTGGAGTTTTGAACAACTGTTGCGATCCTGGGATGAATTGATTCATTACTGGATTTGCATGATTGACTTGGTTATTTGTGGTTGTTGTTGTTGTTGCTGGAGCTGCTGGAGCTGCTGTCATTGCTGCTACTTGTATTGGTGTTAAGTAGGTTTCACATTTGTTAGCTATTTTTAGTGCTTCTTCCAGCGTCTCGGGTGCTCGACATCCCAAGGTAGCTCGTATATCCTCTCGTTTCATGCCATCTACGAATACGGCTATTATCTTGTCTTCCGGAACTGGTTGATTTGAATCGAAGGCTTCTCTTGCTAATTGTCTCAATTCACATGCGTATAGTGCATTGGATTCATTATATTTCTGCTTTCGATGCAGAAAGTCTAACATTTTCCGATTTCCTTCCTTTTCGGTACCGAATGTTTTTATTAGAAACTCTTTGATCTCTCTCCACGTTCTCAATTTTGTTGCATCGCATTTCGCCTCTAAATATACATCTAGGGCGCTTCCCTTTAGATATAGGGGTATTCGTTCTCGTACGACAAGGTCTGGCCAGCGACATATCGTAATATATACTTCGAATTCTTTTATAAACGTTTCCAGCTGGTTTATTTTTCCATCGAATGGCTCTCCTCGGAATTTATCTCTGAATTCCCCAATGTTGACGTGAACATTACTTGTTTCTGGTGGGTCCGTTACCCCTTGTTCATTTGCGTTTCCGTCCGGCATTATCTCTCGACACAGTACGGTTATCTCTGTTGTCTCGTATATATTTTCCTCTTCGTCAGTTGATTCAATGCCGCTTATTGGACCTAATTCGGTTCGTTTAAGATCGTCGCTGTTCTCAAATTCGTTAGTTAAACTGTCTGATTCAAATACTGTTTCTACTGATGCTGGTTTCTTGTATAGTTTTCTGTTGGTCTTGGCTTTTTGTATCTCTTCGTTTTCCAATAAACTGAGGTTTCCTTTACTTTTTTGTCTCGTTCGGCTAGCTATACTCTCAATTTTTTCTCTCGTTATCATCATATAAATATAATATCAATCACATAAATATCAAAATAAACATATCATTAATCATATAAATAAAATTCAATAACTCAACGAATATCTATTCGTCCGCTTTTCCCCATCCAAAAACTGGTTTTATTTTCGCTTGTGCCGGCGCTCTATCATAATTTTCCTTTACTCATTACATCTTTATCGCACTTAGTTTATTTCAATTTAATCAATTTCATCGTAATCGTTTGTCTCTTTTATTTCATCGACGCTTTGGTTCGCGCGACCTCTGCGTCTACATTTATTTACCATCGGCTCCCTGGCCGGTTTAATCAACTCTCTTATTTCATTTAAATCATTTCACTCAATCACCATCGGTTCCCTGGCCGGTTTAATCAACTCATTTTAATCTCATGAAGTCTTTTACGACTCTTAGACGCCTGGGCTTTTACACCATTACGCCATATACTTTACTATTACCCATCAACGCTTTGGTTTGTTAGACCTCCGCGTCGGCATCGGCTTCCAGCCGGTTTAATCATAATTGAAGTCTTTTACGACTCCTATACGCCTGGGCTTTTACGCCATTACGCCGTATTCGCGGTCTTCGGTCCCTGACTGGTTTGAAATGCCCTAAATGAGGTTTCTTCAACCCCCAGACGCCTTCAGTTTTTACACCTACTGTCGTCCCTACCGCGATTAAATTGAGTTGACAGTTGACTTTCAGACTAATTAAAAATTCAAGGCTCCTCCTACTCAAATTCCTAATCTGCTGAGACCTCACAACTGGCTCAATTCTTAGCCGCTTATTGAAAAGAGTCTAATACCGGTAACTCTAATCTCATCGCCGTTTCACTGGGCCTATCGGTACTCGGTGTGGGCATCCGGGTTTTGTACCGACCCCTGCTAGCAATAATCACGAATAAAAAACATCCTATCTGTCAGGATTTAAAAAACACGGAAATGCCTAATCGCCTCGATCGTGATTCTCAAAAGTGATGAACCAGATCTCCCGACTAGTGAAGATAAAAGGAAATTGGATATGCAGTTGACTCTCGGTCTCCCGCCTCACAACTGGTCCAATCTTGGTTGCCTGTTGAGTACGAGTCCTTTACCGGTTGACCCGCATCTCACAACCGTTTCACTGGGCTCCTTAATACTCGGTGTAGGTAACTGGGTCTCTCTCGCTCGCTACCCTTCCGGGTTTTTGTATCAAGTCCCGCTAGCAACTCAAAAAAAAATGCGCCCAATACTCGGTGTGATATCCGGGTTTTGTATTGGGTGATCCAGCATCATCAGTCCCTCGGTGGTTAGCCGCTGTACTCGGGTGCCTCATCACTCGCTAGGGAAAAAATCTGATTTGAAGTCCAAAAACGGTTTCTTCAAATCCGCAGCTGCTCTCGGATTAAATTTTTTAACATTTTGCGCGCGTCTTTTAATTTTTATTTTATTTTTCTATTTTTATTCACCCTTTTTGTCAATCCCAGTCTCCCAGACAAAAAAAATATAATAATCGCGTTGGTTCATCTCCCACAAGTGGTGATCAGTCACTCGACAGAAACTCCCCAACATTTGCGATGGATAAGTGTCGTAAGAACGATTCACTTGTCATCCCCTTATTATCATATCCCTCTATGCCAAAATAATAAAACAGGAAGAAAAGAAAATTGGAAATAAAAATCGTACTGATCTTATCGATCAGCTCATTCATACGAATATGATCAGTCCTGCATTCAATTTTGATTTTAGTTGTTCTAAATGCTGTGTTGCTTGTCTATTTATTTAACGTATTTTGTGTCCTTTATATGTCTATGTTCATCGTATGTTTTATACCTTTCGGTTGCTATAATGGATTTTTAATATAATTTAATAATTTTATAATTTCATATTCATTCACAAGAAATTTATTTGATAACATCTCCTTACGGGAGGTATATTACAATTCTCTCTCTAACGTTCGTATCGCATACGTTGCATCGCTTTATATTTTCTGCACAATTCTCGCAGTAACATAAATGACCACATGGGATCATCATTACCCGTATTTCATTGATTCTGCATATGAAGCATTTTCTAAAATCTTTAACTTGATGTTCGATTGCTTCTTTAATTTCTTCTTCGATCGTTTCCATTTTCATCATTATCTCCTACCATTTGATGTTAAATTTGGCATTATCTAATCGTAAATTTTGAATTTGGTAGACTCTTTTAGTGGTCAATTCTGCTTAGGGTGTTGCTATCTTCATCATTACACATATTTCCTCAGCTTGCGGTCTTGGTTTCAAGCTCATCTCGTCTTGGATTTTCACCAATTGTTCCGCTTTGCGATTTATCCGTTGTAACGAATTGTGTGTTAAATTTACGAATTTTTCGAGTCTCTTTGTAATGTAGGCGGTTGATTCCATCTAATTAAGATTTATTAATTAAAATTCTCTTTTTATTAATATTCCGCGTCGTTTTCCCCACTTATCATTTTCCCCTCTAATATCATGAATACCTTATCTTATTAGTGCTTCAATAAACCTTTACATTCTGCTTAAGTGGTCTCACTCTTAACAACCCCGTCTCCCTCTGTTTAATGTTCTATCCCGCGCCACTTTCTCTCTTGATCTTGTGATTTTATTATAATCGTTTCATTATATATAACCCATATCCCATTCATTATCGCCATATTTTACACGTTTTCCGATTAAGTTTAATTACGTTGTTCATTTGTTCTATCTTTATTAGCGTATTTACCCCCCTTTTCCCTATTTTTTAAATTTTGATTATTTCTTTATATTTACATGTTATTAATCGTTAATATTTACAATTATATTTTTGTTTTCGTTGTAATTTTCGTTTATCATCATTTCATTCCATTACTACGCTATTCGTACAGTATTCTCATACTCAATTTCAATATATTCTTATGTTTACACAATTTAAAACTTCCATCACTCATTTAAACATTCCACATACATTTTGTCATATTCACATATATATGCACTAAGTTTATGTGTTGGGGAAAACAATCTGCTTGCTTCTGAATGCATATCACTTTATATCAGCTTTTACTCTCTCCATTATATCTATTCTCGGGTTCTTTCACCAATTAAATTTTCACAATCCCGGCTGAGCCCCCAGATTTGTATGGTGGGTTACTGGTGGTCGAATGTTTACGATTAAGTGCTGTTACCAGCGTAACCCAAAATACAACATTGTTTTCCGCTTGGTACCCGTTGAGTAATCAAGGGGTTGAGTACTCGCAAAAGGTGAGCGCACCAAGGCACTATAATTGTCGAGTACTCTATGGGTCCACGGACTACCGTTAGAAGGTTTGTGTCCGATTTCCTCAGGTCCCTTATCGAAATTGTTTTCCCAAACCCTCACACGCAAATTTTCATTCCTCAAGCAATCATATAACAAAATATCTCATATACCATTTTACTAAACTACGAAAAATATACATCAACTGAAAAAGTTCAAATTGGCTCGCTGGCAGAGTTAGTTAATCCCGTCGCAGACATTTGCGATGTTGAAGATTTCGCCTGACGTTCATATTCGGCAAACCTGGCTTTTTTTAACTTCTCCCTGATATTACGTCCTAGCCGCTTTCGCTTGGGTTTATTTTCAGCGGCTGGAGGGTATATCGCCGGCCAGTTCTACAGTTAGCGGCCGGATTTGTCTTGCCACGGCTTCGTGGACGAATTGCTCATTGCGCTCAGTTTCGAGCGCGCGCACTTGTAGTTTGAGTGCACGGATCTCCATCTGATCTTGTGCGGCTTGGGTCTGCAGCTGGAGGATCTGTGCCGTCTTCTTTTTCATGTCCGCGGGATTAAACCAGGTGCCCTCGAACTCCTGGCACTTCCCTTTGAGTTTATCAACCCGGACTCGGAGTTCGTCGGCTTGTTTTTGTGCCTGTTCCCGGTCTTTACGCAGGTTTTCCAATAAGGTATACACTAAAACATAAATGGATTTATCAATTGCATCCATACCAAAAGAAGTTGAAATAAACAAGTAATAAAATTATTAATTAACATTAGTACTTTATCACTAAGACTTATCATAACCGCTAAACTTACAACTTGATTTCAAAAAAAAATACTTTATTTAATAACGAACACCAGACAATAACAATTTGTTAAATTATGACATAAAATATAAACAAAAGTTGATTAAATTAAGTCAATTATCATATGAGTGTGCAGGTCGGCAAGAAATCACACTTGGCACTTGCGGGGCCTCCCTCTCTTTCGTGGGGGTGCCTCGGCTCCTCCAAGGACACCCCTCCTCTTTTGGCCCTGATTTGAAGTTCAAGTTTCCTGAGCCGAACTTGAGCAGCCTCTACGTCACTGGCCGCTTGATCGCGGGCCTCCTGCAGTAGGTTGTTTGCTGGCTCCGTTTTTACCCACGCCGGGGCATCAGGTTCCGGGCCACTTCGGATAACTGGGCCGAAGTTATCGAGGTCCAAACCGCGATTCCAATCGTGGATGCGGTACCAAATATACCGAGTACGGAGCCGGGTAATCATTTGCCGGTCGGCTTCTCCTTCACTAAAATCATCAGATTGAGACTATTAGGAGGTTCATCCTGTAAAACATTAAAATCAGTTTTTGTTTCCATAAATTTTATTTCAATAAATATCAAAATCAAATTATATCTTCTTTAATCTTTCTTATTTAAACAAATTTTCTACGAAGATATTTTTAATTAAAATATCTTCTTATTTTGTTTTTTTAAAAATTAATCTAAACTTTAATTTTTAAAATTTTCTATTTAAAAATTTCTTCATCATAAAACTTCCTCATATCCCCCTTCTTAAGAAATTTTTAAGTTTTTCCACATTTCTTTCGATCCTTTTTCTATCTTCATTTCTTAAGATGTATCGTCTGTCATGCACTTTCTCTATCACTTTGTACGGACCTTCATACCTGTCCTGGCCTTTGTGGCGTGTTTCTACTTTTACTAATACTTCTTCTCCTACATTGAATTTTCTCCTTGTTTGTTCTTCTAGTTCTTCCTTTATCGGTATTTCTTTGGACCCGTACCATTTTTCCCTGCTAATCTTTTTTCCAAAAACTATCTCTGCCGGGCTTTTCCTTGTCGTTTTTTGTTTGGTTGCATTTAAAGTGAATTCGACTTCTGGTAATATCTCTGCCCAATCCGTCTTCTTTCTATCCTGTAAAGTAGCATTTATCAAATCCCGTATTGTCCTGAATTGTCTCTCTATCTGACCGTTTGTTTGGTGATGGTATGGACTCGAAAAACATAATTTAATATCTAGCATCTTTGTGAATTCTCTCATCATTCCTGATTCAAACGCCTTTCCGCAATCAACTCTTATCTCCTTTGGGCATCCAAATCTTAAAATCCACTTTTCTAAAATCGTTTTCTTTATTGTTTCTTCGTCTTGTTTTGTTATCGCTGTCAAGACTTGATACTTACTATACTGATCTATTATGCCCAATATATACTTCTTACGTCCTTTTGTTTCTGCCAACGGTCCACATATATCCACGAATATAATTTCGAACATTTCCTTCGAATCTTGTCTTTTTAATGGTTCTTTCGTTGTTATTGTTAAAGCCTTGGTTTTTTGACAAATCTCACATTTCGAACAATCTCCTGAATCTTACTCCACAGGTGTTTTCCAACATATCTATCTTTCATATAATCGGCTATCTTCTCGACTCCAGCATGACACAATAGTCTATGTATTTCCTTTATTGTTTCTTGTAACTCATTTTCAGGTATCATCGTTTTCTTTCGTACTTCTTCTACAATTCAATGTTGGATGTTGCTTCTTCCCTCTTCTCTGATCGAGTCTAGTAATCTTGTTTTTATCTTTCCTTTCTTAGCTTCTTCGTGGGCCATTTGACATTGAACACACGTGTCACATTTAGTTCTCGACACCATGTCTGCATTTTGGTGATTAATACCCTTTCTGTATTCTACTCTTATATCTAAACTGGAAAACATAAGATTGGCGCCGTCGTGAGTGCTAATTTCAATCCCTCAAACACGCTATTCGTCCCTTCACTCCATTCTAATTTTTTGTTACTTGGTCCGCTACATAATTGTTCTAACATCCTTGCCTTCTTTGCATAATCACTGATGAATCTTCTATAATAATTGCAAATACCTAAAAAGCTTCGGAGTTTCTTTACGCAATTAGGCTTCCCAAAGTTCTGTATGGCCTGAATTTTAGATGGATCTGTCTGTACTCCTTCCTTGCTGATTATGTGTCCTAAGAATCTGATTTCTTCCTTTATTATTTGGCATTTTTCTGGATTAATCCTTAGGCCTGCTTCCTCAATCGCTTTAACACTTCTCCGAGTATTGTATAGTGTTTCTCTTTACTGCTTGAATAAATCAAGATGTCGTCCAAATACACCATTGCTCCTTAGTAGTGGGGATATATCCCTCACGACCACAGGCCTCCCACTGTTTTCATGTTTTATGGCTATTTTACCCCAAAAAACGTACAAAAAAACACTAAAAACCCTTAAAAACGCACATTTTTTATTTTACTCTATTTCGCAAAATTTAAAAAATATGGATTTAAGTCTACAAAACGGAGAAAAATGCCGATAAAGCTATGAAAAGCGTATATCGGCCTGCGGTCGTGAGGGATATATCCCCACTACTCGGAGGAACTATAGGTCTTGGTGAATACAATACTGGTGAATCCTATCTTGCGAATGCGGTCTTGGTTGAATACAGGTCTTGGTGCTACGGTCTTGGTGATTGCTGGTCTTGGTGATTGCTGGTCTTGGTGATAAATAAAATAAAAAAATAAAAAAATAAAAAATAAAAATATAAAAAAATAAAAAATTAAAAAAATAAAAATAGAAAAATAGAAAACATAGGATCCAGTAAAAAAATTTATTCTAAAAATGAACTGTAATATTTGCAATAAAGTTTTTAAAAATAAAACAGGATTAATTTCCCACTGTAAGTCGAAGGCTCACTTACTAAAAGAAAATAATCTTAATGACACAAATTCAAAACTCTGTCCTAAATGTAAAGGAAGATATCTACATTCAGGATATAATAAACATTTTGAAAATTGTATCGGGAGACTTAGAGAAGTATTTACATGCCCTCATTGCAACTTTTCAACAAAAATAAATTTCTACTATTTAAAACATTTAAAAGAACATATAAAAGAAAATCCCGAGGATGAGGAATGTTATTCAGAAGGAGAACCTGATCATGTTGAAAGAGAAAAATACAACTGGGATAATTTTAATCATATAGATGAATTTAAATTAAAAATTAATGGACCTGCAACCCCTGGAGAATATATAAAGAGAAATAAAAAAAATATAAAAGATTCTTTCTGTGAGGCTTTAAAAAATTATAAACCGACAAGGTATAATGTTATAAAATATAAAATCACAATAAAAGCAAAATACTGGAGAGCCCAAGGAGCCCAAGAAGACACAATTCCTTTAGATGTTGAAATCCCAATGCCTTTTAAATATTTATTTTCAACTAGAGGATTTAATAAAAGCATCAAAGAAATAATTCAAGCAGTCGAAGCAAAACAAGAAGAGATTGAAAATGAATTAGGAGATTCAAACTTAGTATTTCAATCCTTCCAATCTTTAGTGATTGATTATTGGAGGGGATTACCACCTAATCCTAAATCCTATATTCCTACACCCTTTAAATCTAAAAATGTTATAAATGTGCAGAATAAGGATAACAAATGTTTCATGTGGTCAATACTTGCACATTTACATCCTCAAACCGAAAACCCCCAAAGAGTTTCAAAATACAAAGAATATGAAAATGAATTAATATTCCCAGGAGGATTCATGCATCCAATGAAACTAGAAGACATTCCAGAATTTGAAAAACTAAATAATCTTAAACTTAATATTTATGAACATGTTAAAGGATGGGGACGTGGATGCAGAGATATTATTCCAATTTATATTTCTGATTATGAAATACAGGGAAGCGATAGCACGAGGGAGATATATCTTTTAATCTTGGAACATGAAAATAATCAACATTATATTTTAATAAAAAACTTTCAAGCTTTTACATCTCCAGAGAATCCAACTAGTGGAGGAGGAACATGTAAAAGATGTCTTCATTATTCAACAACTGAAAACTCCATGATTAAGCATGCAAGATTTTGTGAAAAGGATTCACCAGCTTTAATTAGAATGCCTACAGATCCCAGGATGTATTTTAAAAACTTTTCAAATTTATTACAAACATTAGGAGTAATCTACGGAGACTTTGAATCTATAAATCATAAACAAGATCTAGTCAATCAATATTTAAAAATAATAGAAAAATATAAACTCATGGATTCATGGAAAGCCTCTAAACAGAAGGAGAAACCAACAAGGTTGAAGGCCTTTCTAAGAAAAAATAATAAACCTAATAGTGTTAAAAAAACTAAACAATTACCATCTGCTTATAAATTATTATTTAAAAGTAATTATCCTGAACTCATAGAATCTAGAGAATATGCATTTCAAGGAACTTCAGAAGATGTCTTGGATCATTTTACTACAAGTATAAATGATCTAGAACATGAAATATTTGAAGCATTAAAAACAAAGTATCCTCAAAATATTTCAGATCAACAATTAGAAGAATATAAAAATACTTTCAACTGTTGGATGTGCAAACAAGAGTTTGGAGAATCCAATTCTGGAGAATCCAATTCTGGGGAATCCAATCCTAAGGTTATAGATCACGATCATTTAAAAAGTGAAAATAATTATCGAGGAGCAGCCCATAGAGATTGCAATCTTAATTGTCATACTCCTAAATTTGTACCAGTTATATTTCATAATCTTTTTGGTTATGACGTACATCTATTTATAAAGCATCTAGCAGCAAATGCCAAAAACTCTTTCAAGGTTATTGGCTTAACAAAAGAAAAATATAAATCAGTTGAATATGGAAAATTAAAATTTATAGATTCCTTAAACTTCCTACAAATGTCTTTAGATGGCATAGCAAAAACATTAAAGCTAGAAGATTTTAAAATCACTCGAGAGTTCTTGGAAAAAAATAATATACCAGCAGAAGAATTTCCTACATGCTTGGCGAAAGGAATATATCCCTATGACTATGTTGATTCATTTGAAAAATATAAGGAAACAAAATTACCAGAGAAAGAAGCCTTCTATTCACTACTTTCAAAATCTGAGATTACAGATCAGGAATATTCCCGAGCAAATAAAATGTTTCATCTGTTTAACTGTAAAACCTTAGGAGAATATACAAGTATGTACTTATCCCTAGATGTTTACATCCTAGCAGATTGCTTTGAAGAATTTACAAAGTCTTTTGTTCTTAAACCTTATAATTATATAACAGCTCCTTCTTTAGCTTGGGATACTATGTTATATACCATTTGGACTTCAGATCTTCCAGAATCTGATAAAATTATAGATCTTTTAACCGAGCAAGACATGTTTAATTTAATTAAAACAAACATTAGAGGAGGAGTATCCTCAGTAATGGGTAATCGAGAAATAAAAGCTAGAAATGCAATAACTACTAGCCGAAGACTCTCTAAACATCCTGAGGCATATATGAAACTTAACAATGAGGAACTAAAAGAAGTATTAGAAGGAATGAAAAATCCTCTATTTATACTTTATATAGATGCAACAGCTTTATATTCAGGAATTATGACTCAATATTTACCAATGAGTGACTTTCGTGAGATATACTCCTCTGAAGACAGTTCCTCAGAAGGACTTCCTGAAGACCTTATAAAAGAAATACGTGCAACTCCTAAAGATTCTCCAATAGGATACTTTATAGAATGTGACCTTGACTATCCTCAGGATATAAAATCAGGAACAAGACATTTCCCTTTAGCCCCTATAAGAAGAAAGATTAATGTCCAAGAACTTTCACTCTGGCAAATCTCACAAGATAAACCTCCAACAATGAAACTTCTTTGTGATCAAACAGATCGAACTTATTATCTTTGTCACTATAGACTCCTACAGTTTTATCTTTCACAAGGAATGAAATTAAAAAAAGTTCATACTGTTATAAGATTTAAACAAGCAGCATTCATGAAGCCCTTTATAGAGGAGAACATTCGTTGTAGAAACATTGCAAAAAGAGAAGGTAACCTTTTAAAAGACAATGGTTATAAACTTTTAAACAATTCAGTCTTTGGCAAGACCATGGAGAATGTGGACAAGTATACTAATATAGAACTCTTGACAAATAGTGAAAAAGATGTAGCCCGTTATAATCGTATGCTAGGAAAGCCTACATTTAAAAACGCACAAGTATTTTCTGAAAGTCTTTCTGCAATAGAACTACAGAATTTTGAGAAAACATATAATAAACCAATATTTATAGGCTTTGCAATTTTAGAACTTTCAAAATTACAAATGTATGAAACATATTATAATGTCTTACATCCCATATACGGAGCAAATATAGCAATGCATGCAATGGATACAGATTCAATGTTTTTAACAATAAGAACTGAGGACCTTGAAAGAGATATCTCTGAAAATCCTATACTTTCAAATTTAATAAATTCATCTGGAGAATTATTTTCGTTTAAAGATGAAAAACCAAATACTCCTATAGAAAATGGAATATTTATTCGTGCTAAACAATATTCATACGAAACATTTACAAAACCTAAATTTGAAGAGCATACATTTATATTTAAAACCCCAGATACAGAAGAAAGCATTACACATAGATATCCTATATTCCCTGATGGACCAGAGGGCCAAGCCGAGAAACCTGTAAAGGATAACAGATGTAAAGGAATTCAGAGATGTGTAGCCAGGAAACTTTCTCATCAAGATTATAAAGACACATTGAATCCAGGTCATAAAGATAAAATTGATGAAGTACATCAACTTAAAAGTGAAAAGCATGATATTTACTTGATAGAATCCCAAAAAGTATCATTATCAAATTATGATGACAAAAGATTCATCTTGTCTGATATGAAAACAACTCTCCCAATTGGAAATAATTTAATACCGATAATAAAAAATCTTGCTAGTTTGAATAAGTTATATGATACAAAGATTACTGATCTTGATATTTATAATGTTGAAATCATTTATCCTGAGAGAATTGAGAAACCTTTATATTCTCAAGTTTTTAATCCTATATGTTTAGAACTTAAATATTTTAATACTGATCCTGAATATATAAAAGGTCTAAGTGATAAAGAATTTAAAGATCATAAGGAGGTTCTAAAAACTAATTTCGAAAAGTTAACATCAGATTCTATCAAATGATTTTTTTCTTTTAAAAATGTCAACAATTAATTTAAGAGTGACAACATCAACCTTTTGAAGGGCAATAAATTTTTTTATGTATGATTCTTTAGCCACTTCTCTCGTTTAATTTTTTTAGAATATTCATTACTTATAACATTAGCACTTTTTAATCTTATAACCTCATTTTTAATATCTTGTATTATTTGATTTGATTTCATTATTTCATCATCAGTTAAGATTCCATCTTCTAAAGCTTTTAATTGAAATAAAAATAATTTAGAGATTCCTAATTCTATTGATAAACAAACTTCACGATATAAACTTTTCTTTTTAGAAGTATAAGATAATGAAACTATTTCAGTCAAGAAACCATCAGCTACAGAAATACTTCCAAGTATTACAGGTGCTATTGTTAAAACTGGTAAAGTTATGGGTAAAATAACTGTTAATATTGCAGATGCAAATCCTAAAGAATAACCTATAATTTTTAAAACTGTATTCCCTTTATTCCATCTATTTTTAACCTTTTTATAATGCTTTAATAAATCTTGTAAATGTAAGGTTTCTGATTTAAATTCTTTTACTCTCATAATTTCAAGTTCTGTGGGAGCCGAGGCCTTGGAACCTTTGTGACCTTCGGAATAATATCCTGATGATAATTCTGGATATATTTTTTCTTCTCTTACTTCCATTTTAATAATTAAAAAAATAAGACTTTATTCTTCTGAGCACCATCTGGTACCAATACTCGGATATCAAAAGAAACTCTTGTTGAGAGGATATCTTTATACAATTCTCTCAATGCTTTACGAACTTCATCAACATCAACCTTTTTTTCATAAAATATTAAATCTATATAATCCACAAGTGTGCTTTTAAAAATAATATTCTTACTTTTAACTTTATGTAGTCCATGTGAATGAGTATTAACATACCAATCTCCGTGTGGTAAATCATAACTAGTCATTATAACATCACCCTTTTCAAGCTTACTATTATAATCACATTTCACAAACCATTTCATTCTTTCATTATCATCATCAAACAAAAAGAAATAAGGATCAATAATCTTTACAACCATAAAAACACCCCATTCTTTACAGTTTGTTGTTATTAAACTTGGTTCTATAAAATGTTTATATGTATGGGGTAATAATGTTTTATTCTGTTCTAATTCAGCAGCTCTTTTTCTAATATTATGTGTGGTGTTAATGTGTGTTCCATGAGACTCTAAATTTGAAATTCTTTTATTAAATGATGTAATCATCTCATTTATTATATTATATATTGTATTAAATTTAGTATTCATAATTTGTTTATCTTTAGAATTTAATATGCTAGTATTTAACTTTACAACTTGTTCAGTTAACAGACTTTGTAACTTGTCAAATTTATCATTAAATCGTTGTTCGATATTATTAAGCTTTGATTCCATTGAATCCATTTTTGTTGTTAATGAACTTTCAATTCTTGTTGTTGTTAAATCAGTATAATTTTTAACACCATCAACATATTTCTTATTAACTGCATCGAGATTATCAACTGGAAAAGATAATTCTTTTATCTTGTGTCCATTTAAAATTAAATCACCCTTCATTGAATCACCTCTTTCATTAATATATTTATTTTCTGTTAAAGTTAATATTTCTTCTGTATTAAACCCTGTTTTTATTGTTCCACCACCTCTATTACATGGAATATAAGAACTCATTTATTAATAATTTAAAATGACATGTGGAACTTCGTATTCAAACCTGTTTCAAATGTAAATACATTGAAATCTCTTCTCCATTAAAATCAATCAATTCTCCTTCTTGATTAAGAATTTTAAAATTAATATCCATTATATATTTTCTACATAAAGGTAAATAATTTGGAGGATTCATTCTTTCAACTATTTTATATCCCATAGGAACTGTGTTTGAGGGAAAGGAATATAAAACATTTGTTTGTTTACCATTATTATAAGAACCAGTTATACAATCGCAATGAATATTTATTGTGTTTGTATTTATTATTTTTATAATATTTTCTGATGTTATATTCTCAACTTTAGGTATGTTATAATGACTCTGTGTAAATCCTAAAATTGTTCTAAAGAAACTATTATTTTGAAAATGAATTCCTATATTCTCTAAAGTCATTATACATTTTGAAGTTGGTAAATCCATTTTAATTTTAATGACTCCATTTGTTTTTTTAGAAAGTATATTATTTAAATCTTTTATCTCATAAGCTCCGGGTTCGATTGTTATTATAATCTTATCTGTAGATTTTGGGGGGCTTACATAACTAAATGTGTTATTATCTTTAGTTATATTAAAAATAGTATTATAAGCACAAAACCATAATAGTCCTAATTCATAATTTAAATTTTGATCTAATTTAATTGAATCTTGAAAGTTTATAGTAAAGTCTGATTCTTTTGAATTTATAGATAAAGTTCTTGAATATTTATCTGACATTATGTTTACCATTTTTTTTAAATTATCTTCCGGAAGGTTGCGAAGCTCCATTTTCATAGTATAGATTTTAAATCATTATAAATTTCTTGGATTAAGGAAGTGAAACCTTCTCCTTTGGATTTATTCAATCTATACAAAACATATAAGCTTAAAATACCACATATTTTAGTATTATTAGGTTGAACTTGTAAAGAATTAAAAGTGTAGTCCGAGAGATAGTCTTCAACTTCTTTAGTGGGTTTAATCCCAAAAGAATCAAAGTATATAGATTTATTATATATACAAACCCAATGAGATCCTTTTTCATTTGAATTTTGATAATTTATAATGATATTCTTTGGAGTGTCTTCTTTCAGACTCGACAATTCATCATTCATTAATATTTTTATTTTTAAATTTAAATAATCTGCATAATCTTTTAAATCAAAATTTGTTTTTGTATTTATTCCAAATGTTTTTAAAAAATCTAATATTGAAGGAGTCATTTTATATTTTATAACTTCGTATTTATAACTTCGTATACTTATTAAATTTATCTTTTGAAATTATTCCTTGTTTTAATAATTCTTTAGAAATCTTTAAAATATCAGAATCTAAATTATTATGTCCTGCTTTTTTAGCTGCTAATAGTTTTCTTAATTCAATAAAAAGATTGATTGGGTTTATCTCCTTACCCTTTCCCTGGCCCTGACCCTGGCCCTCTCCTTCTGTGACAATATAACCCCTTTCATTTTTATTTAAATATTTCTTTAAATCTTGAATATGTTTTGCTTTAGCACTACCATGTACTAATTCTATTAAATTTAAATATTTTTTAATTTCTAGAAGATCAACATTCTCTGAGGGATATCCACAAACTAATCCATAAAAATCATCTGTAAATTCAAAATCTAGGTGTTTAGTATTATAAACATTTTGTGAATGAATACGTGATTTATTTTCTGAATTTAAATATAACAGAAAGTCATGTTTATTAATTGTTATTATTTGATATCCTTCAACATTAATATTAAATGTAGGTTTAATTGTTTTACTTAAACTCACATTAATTTTAGGATCAAGTATAAGAGGTTTTATATTTAAATCTTCCAACCATGGTAATTCTTTTAAATCTTGTTTATCTTCCAACTCTTTAAATTTTAAAACTTCTAACTCTTTTATGGCTTTAATTGTTGGTCCTTGTTGTTGTTGGATTACCTCATTTAATATTATAGATTCAGCGTGTTGAGTTGTATCTTTTTTATTATATTTATCTTGTTCTGATTGTAATTTTTTTAAAAGTGCTAATCTTTCTTCATATACCATTTTAATGGTATTAAAAATGGTATCATTTTGGTAAAGGATCCGTTGGAAAGGGTTTCAAGTATAAACCTTTACCATTTTTAATTTTACAAAGACATCCATTTTTTAAAGATTTACATATTTTTTTTAAATCATCTTTATCTTTTGAAGATAAAGATTCAGATGTAGAAATTTGATTTTTTAAAAAATCATTTAAACCACGACCTTTATAAGGATCAAGATAAAGACCTTTCCCTCCCTTCATTTTCTCGATTTCAGTTTGTAGTTTTTCTTTTTCTAGGTCTGTCTTTTGAGATTCTTTAGCTTTTTGAACTGTAGTTGCAATTCCTCCAGCTATTCCAGCAGCACCTGATAGTCCGGCAATGATTGCAGGTATTAAAGCCGCCAGAGGAAGAATCCCTCCTTCCTTTAGTTTTTCTTTAACTTGTTCTTTTACATGTTTTCCAATAAAATATTTTTTACCAGAGATTACTACTGATTTATTTTTATTTGAATTTATTAATTCTTGCAAAGATTCCTCTGTAGGGTTTTGTGTTGTCATTTTATAATAAATACTTGGAAACCAATTTTAAATAGACATAAATCTAAATTTAATAATAAAGTATTTCCTGATAATTTTAGATGCTTAATTATTGGATCTTCTGGATGTGGAAAGAATGTTCTTCTTATGAGAATGTTATTAGAAGGAAAGGGTCAAGGCCATGATTTTTTAGATTATAATAATTTAATCTTTTATTCTACAACCATTAACCAACCGGAATTACAACTTTTGAAATGTGGATTTGAAAATAAATTAACTAAAAAAGCTATAATTGATATTTTTAAAAATCAACATACATATCCCGAAGAGGTTTTTCATCCTTGTGATATGGTTGATTGGTACAAGGAAAAGATTTTAGAATCAGATATTAGTAATAAAAATGATTATGTTTCTGATAATGAGTCGGTCCAAGTTTTATTCTCTAATAAACCTGAAGATGTTTTACATTGTGATTTACTTCCTAAAGATAAAAAGAATCTAGTTATATTTGATGATGTTGTTAACATGAAAAATCAAGAGATTCAAAAGAGTTACTTTACACGAGGTAGACATAATAATTGTAATGTTATTTATATATCTCAAACATATTATGCTTTAGATAAAAACTCTATAAGAAATAATTCTAATTGTTTTATATTTTTTAAATTAGACAAGCGTGATAAGAATATGATTTATAATGATTTATTTTCAAATGTTGAACCTGATAAGAATATGTTTGATAT
The DNA here is from genome assembly GCA_959609185.1 of Schmidtea polychroa. NCBI lineage: Eukaryota > Metazoa > Platyhelminthes > Tricladida > Dugesiidae > Schmidtea > Schmidtea polychroa. Next base: position 42,069 of record CAUHTR010000348.1, on the reverse strand, counting down.
GTTTGTTGATAATCATTGGAAAGAAAAATATAATTATATTTATTTGGATAGAGAAGAAGCTGAAATGTGGAAAAGTTTATTTTAGGGCTTGTCGATTTAAAAATCTGTTTTCTGTAGTTCATTATTATAAAATCTACCTAATATTTTTTCATTATTTAAATCGATGATACCATATGTTATTGGAGTTGTATAATGTATTTTATTTATAATAAAAATTTTATTTGTCCATTTTGCTGTGAATCCTTTTTCAAATTTATTTTTATATTTAAATATTCTTACTCGGTCACCAATTTTAAACTTTGGTTTTATAGGGGTTGTATCAACAATAACATCATTTTCAATATTTACCACTTTAATGGTTTCAGGATTCAAGGAAGCATTTAAGGGTGTTAATTTTATAGAACTATGTACATCATTATTATATTCATTTACAATCTTTTGTAACAATTCATTGTTCCATTTTTGTTTTCCAATAGAAGTAAAATATTTCCACATTTTATTTTTTAATGTTCTATTTAATCTTTCAACTACGACTGCTTTTCCTTCGTTTTCTGTTGAATATAATTTAATATCATTTTCATTTAAAAACTTTGTAAAAACTTTGTTATAAAATTCTGTTCCTTTATCACACCATAAATATTTTGGAATTCTTTGATATTCTTCAAATATATTTTCAAATGCTTCTGTAATAGAATATCCTGTTTTATTACTGTTAAAATTATTTTATATTTTTCAGGGTCTGATGATTTGGTTGGCATAAAGACTAAATCTGCAGACCATGTTTGATCTTTTTCATGTACTTGAACTTTTAAATATTTTTTATTTTTTCTAAATTCATGGTGTAATTCATTAGCATATTTTATTTGTGATTCTGTTGGGGTTAATAAACTAGTCTTGGATGTATTCTCGAGGTGTTTTTCAATCTCTGCTTGTTCAATAATCTTTGTATTAGCAACATCTTTTGCTTTCCTAGCAAGTCTTGCACCCATGGTGATCGGACTGTGTCCTAAGCCTATGAAAATCTTACCTTTCATTGCTAATTTAACTAGAGCTCTTTGAATCTTTTCTTGGGTTGATGGATTTTGTATATTATTTAAATCATGTATTAAATTCACATCTGCAACATGTCTATCTCTAAGATTTGTTGAATTGTAAGCAATATCATGTTTTAAAGCTGCTTGGTCGATTCTATTTATTGGTTCTTCTCCTTGTTTAGGATTATTATTTTCATCTAATCTAATATCTAATCTTGTTCCTGGTCCAGTATAGTTGTGTTTAAATAAATGTCTTTCACCTGGATATTTTTCTGTAGTAAAAAGTTTTAATATTGAAGATGTTGTTTTTGAAGATTGTAGATCACCTCCTGTAATATCAACTCTCGTATGTTTTTTAGTTTTAAGATGACTTGCTTTATGGTGTTTTGTAACTTGACAATTACAAGTTTCGCATCTCCAATAGGGTTTATTTAAAGACATTTTAAAATGTTAAAATATCAGGGATTATATCAAGAATCTCCCCTAACATTTTCAATAATTGAAATCTTTCCACCATATAATTTCATTTCTATTTTCTTTTCTTCTAATATTAATGTATATACTTTAGCTTTAAAATTAGAATCCTTTGTTATATGAAGTGTAACATCAACATTATTTATGGCTAGGCGATCATCTTGGTCTGAAACATTTATACAAAATATAGAATATAAATTTTTGAAATCTTCTAAACTTAATTGCGGTTCAACTTTGAAATCATAACATGTTTCAATATAATTTAGATATGGGAATATGTTTTCATTATTTTCAATATTAAATTCCATTCTATTTATTGGATAATAAGAACTATTTAATTGAATTTGGATTGTTTTTAAATTATCATTTCCAATCTTTTGAATAAACAAGTTGTTATTTTTTTGAAATGATGGATCTGTTTCTTTGAATCCAATCAAGATATATCTTGGTCGGTATGCTAAATTTGCCACCTTTATAGAATATGTTGAACCCTCTGTCATACTAAATTCACTACAGATTCTATTTAAATAATTTACATTTATAGACTTGTTGGAATTTAATCTTTCAAGGAGTTTGATTTCAGAATGTGGGTTTAATGTCCATTCAGGTATATGCAATTCAAGTGTTGATAATTTTAATTTAGCTTTTGTATCTGCAGCTCCATAGAACAATCTTTTATCACCTTCTAGTCTATTACAGATGAATTCTATAAAAACATTATGAAGTACACGGTTATAATTTTGAAGGAATCCGAACAAGTGTTTTAATTCAAAATAACCTTCAAATTTTTTCAACTTATAAAGTTCAACTCTTTTATAGTAAGCATAATTTATATCTAAACCATCTTTATCTAAATCCCCTTTATTAACATCAGGAATCCAACCTGTTAATTCACCATATTCGTTTTTATAATCACAACCAGTTAAAATAAAATTTAACATTGTAGAATATACTCCTGGATGCAAAACAGTTTCAATTTCTGATGATCCTAGTTTTAATCTCATGTTGGAGAATAAATTTGGAAAGAAATTATTTTCTAGGGTTATATCTTTGTTTGCTTCAATTTCTAATTCAATTTTATAATATAATTTGGCATTACAAATATCTATTGGGTTTGATGTTTGAAGAGATTGAAAAACTATATCACCCCTACGATTTAAGTTTGCAATAGATCCTGAAGTTGGCGAGATTTTTAAAATATCATTTTTCTTGATTTCATGAGTAAATTCTTTATTATAATCAAGATTTAATTTATTTTTTTCTTGAATTTTAAGATTTATATTATTCATTTTTATAATAAAAATTTAAAAAATGACAAAAATCCGAACTCCGATAGCGCAGTGGGCTAGACTGGCACAGTGGTTCAAATGCTAGCGGTTCAAATCACGTCTGAGGTTAGTTTTTTTTCAACATAAAATAATATTAAAAATTTGAAAATAATATTGAAAATAATTTTTGAAAATAAATATTAAAAAAATATATAGTGTGGGTATCTTAGGAAATAAATCTTGTTTATTTTATTTATTTATTAATTAATTAATTTTTAAACATAAATATGAAAAAAAAAATATTGAAACGGGTGATGGTGGCGAACCGGTAATTATCGCCACCAGTCTTTCGAACACCCCCGGATCGATTCTATAATGTGCACATTTATTTCTTGGTTGTTTTCGGACCTCTTTCGGGTTCGCTTTCGAATTCATTTGTACTTTCGAGCAGCACACTTAAAACGCCGATGAAATCGACTTCGTGAGCGAGAAGCGAATAATAAGGTGTGCTGCTATTATCGAATTGATTCTGATATATAAGTCTGGCCAGCTTGTATATTGGAAGAGATTTGATAAACGAAAGAGGTTGAAATAAAAAAAAAAAAAAATGATCCGGATCAAAAAAAACTGTTGAGAGGACAGTGGAAAAAAAAAAAAAACAAATACCACTGTCCTCTCAGAGCAGTTTTACTATTTCATAAAATTTTTTATTCTTCAAGATTAAGATTTATAAAATTATAAATTAGTCAAATAGCAACTTGCTAGTTGACATCCTCAAGTAGTGTGTTTATATCCCTAACGACCGCAAGCCGACAAACGTTTTTCATAGTTTTATCGGCATTTTTCTCCGTTTTGTAGACTTAAATCCATATTTTTTAAATTTGGCGAAATAGAGCAAAATAAAAAATGTGCGTTTTTAAGGGTTTTTAGTGTTTTTTTGTACGTTTTTTGGGGTAAAATAGCCATAAAACATGAAAACAGTGGGAGGCCTGTGGTCGTGAGGGATATATCCCTTCCTCAATCGCTTTAACACTTCTCCGAGTATTGTATAGTGTTTCTCTTTACTGCTTGAATAAATTAAGATGTCGTCCAAATACACCATTGCTCCTTTTATTTTGCCTAATACTTTTGTCATCATTTCTTGGAACGTACCTGGTGCTGCTGCAATTCCAAACGGCATTCTGTTGAAACAATATTGTCCGTTCTTTGTTGAGAAAGCTGTTTTCTCCTGTGATTCTTCTTCTAGTTCCACTTGGTAATATGCATTACCTAGATCGATTGAGCTGAAAAAGACGGATCCTCCTAACAAATCCAACATCTCATCTATGTTTGGCATTGGAAATGCCTGCCTCTCTGTTACCGCGTTCAGCTGTCTAAAGTCCAAGCATAGTCTAATATCCTTTTTCTCTTTTTTCCATACACATATTAGCGGTGTATTCCATGGAGAGTTACATTTCCGTATAATTCCATTTTCGTACAAATTTTGTATTGCTTCTTCAATTTTTGATTCCAAATTTAGTGGTTGGCGATATGGTTTTATGTTTATCGGCTCACCTCTTGTAACTATCTTGTGTTTTACCACATGTGTGCGACCCACATCCCATTTATCTGCCATAAACACGTTTCCACTGTTTGTTATAATTTCCTTTAATTTGCTATCTTCATTGATCTTTAACTGCTCCAACGCTCGTATCAATCGTTCTTCATCCTTTATTTTTCTGCCAAATTTTGCTTCAATGTTACAAATATAGTTCTTGTCTTTTTCACTAGCCTCGATATCTTTAATTTTTAACAGTCTAAATCCAAATGTTTCTTGTAATTCGATTCCTCCAATCAGGTCTGGTGTCACTTTCTCCGCCACAATGAATATAACTTCCTTCGAAACATTTCCAATGGTTACTAGAACCTTCGTTTTTCCTATTGTCTCGATCGTACTCTCGTTTGCGCATCGTAACTTATCGTCACTTTTCGTCAATTGTTGTCCTCGTAGCTTGTTGAAACAGTTCACACTCATTACATTGATTCTTGTCCCAGTGTCTAATAAACAGTCGAAATTTTCCCCATTCATCCTTACTGTTATACTAGGCCTTCCTTGCATTCTGTTATACAAAATTTCAACAACCTGCTCCGTTTCAATGGTTCCAATTCTTTCCACTTCCTCTTCAAACATTTCTCTCTTTAGGAACATGTATACTTTCTCGCTTACCCTTCCAACATTCTCCCACTTTTCTGCCCCTTGAGGATATCCCATCAAATTTTCTGTTAGAATATGGCTCCAATCAACTCCTCTACTGGTGGAGCCCTGTTGTATGGGTACGTCTTCCTAAAATTATCTTCATTTGTCTCTACACACGATTCCCTTTCTTCTTCTTCCTCGATACCATTTATCTGACTGTATCTGTTTCCCGTGAATCTTTGTCTCTCCGTCGCTCTCCCGTACCTCATCTTTGTATAACACTCCTCGGATCTATGACCATTTCTGCTACATCTTTCACAACGTATTTCCTGACACAATCTTCTTATATGACCTTCTTTCCCACACCCAAAACATCTTGGAGCTTTTTTATCTGGACAGTTTCTACTTATATGTCCGCTTCTATGACATGTCCAGCATTCTATTTTACCTTTTATTGGACAATCAATTTTCGTGTGTCCTATTTTGTGGCATAACCAGCATTCTGGCATTTCTCTTCGGATACTTTCTTCTCTCTGTTCTTTCTTCTTGTATTGTACTCTTCCCTGTGGTTCCTGATAGACCACTCTGGCGTAACTTTTCATACTGTTTATCTGCTCTCTTTGTTTGTCTACTTTGTCCATCAGAGTTAGTGTTTCCTTTATTTCTTCTGTGCTTTTTATCTTCCGTAGTATCACTTCTTTCTCAACTTATTTATTCTCCGCACATACTATTAACATCCTTGCTGTTAATTTCTCTTTGGTAAATTCTTTATTTTCGAACAACCTATCAACAAGGTCCTCCACCTTTTTAAAATACGTTTCTATTTCTTCACCCTTCCGCTTGTAATTCAACAAGTTTTGTAGATCCTTTAAAACATCTCTTTCACGATCGAATGCCAATCGCAACCTAGCCTGGAATCCTTCGGCTTTTTTCAGTGTTTTGGCGTACACTTCCAGGAGATCCTCATCAATCATGCAAGATGTTAATCTTTCCTGGTCTTTCTTCTGCGTGGTTCCCTTGGCGTCGAAATAAATTTCGCATCTTTTAATGAACTTTTCCAAATCGTCCCCTTGGCAGAATACCTTTGGTAGCAATCTTTCGGTGATTGCGTCCGTGTTTACCGCTGCCACCATATTAGGAGGTTCATCCTGTAAAACATTAAAATCAGTTTTTTTTTCCATAAATTTTATTTCAATAAATATCAAAATTAAATTATATCTTCTTTAATCTTTCTTATTTAAACAAATTTTCTACGAAGATATTTTTAATTAAAATATCTTCTTATTTTGTTTTTTTAAAAATTAATCTAAACTTTAATTTTTAAAATTTTCAATTTAAAAATTTCTTCATCATAAAACTTCTTCATAGAGACATTCCTGCAATGTAAAAATCAAGACACTTGTACAAACTGAGATGAATCTTAAGTTCAGTGTGACTTATCAAATGAAGCGATGATAAAAACATATAAATTTTTCATATTTAAAATAGGTCGTAATTTAATTATCAAATTTACTATAATTACTGCAAACCATTTTAACTTAAAATTCCAAATTTAAATTGACTAGCTTACCCTTTTAATTAATAAATTAAAGAAGGATTTTAACAACATTAAGTATTAACGCTTGAAATTCTATATCCTGTCCGATAATTTCCTAAAGGTCATTTTTGTTTTAAATAACTATTTTTAATTTTAATATTTTATTTACCACTAGTTGGTAGTTTAAAATTTGATAACTTAATTTTTAGAAATGTTTTCGAAAAATCGGATCAATTACCATTAAATTCGGGTACACCGGGCGATGGGTATTAGTGGCGAGCTCAGTTTCTTGTTCCCTTACTCATCCCTCGGTGGTACTCGTCATAAGTGGTACAACCACCTTTTATGAATTTCGGTAATTTATCTATTTATGGTATATTTCCATTTTAGGGACGATTAATAGCAATTTCTCCTGGCTGGAAATGTAGAAGTTCAAATTTGGGAGATCGTCATGCGACTCCTCGCAGGTAATTACAATTTAGTATTCGCAGTGGTTTGACACTGATCCGTTATTGAAAGAAAATTAATAAAACAAAAATCTTTCGTTTTATGATAATTTCATTTTCTGGAAAAATAGAATCATATACTCACGATTCATCAACATTTTAACGGGGGATTTTACATGCTTGGATAATGTAATCCCACCCATATCCCTAATTAACCTAGATAGTACTAACATTTTCCAGGGGGTAGGGGGTGTTACTAAAAATAACTTTTAAGAGTTTTGATCATTCATATTGGATCAAAGGGGGTTGATTCTAAATTTAGTTGTGGGGAAAATCCTAAATCAATATTTGGTTTAGATTTTTAATTTGGTAAATATAACCTACTAATAGGAATAATGATGATACTACTAATAATGTTAGTAATAATAATAATGGTGATTATGACTATGATAATAATAACAATAGTAATAATAATAACCATAATACTAATAGTAATAACAATAATATTAATAATAATTATAATAATAATAATAATAATAATAATAATAATAATAATAATAATAATAATAATAATAATAACAACAATAAAATATACTTATTTTCAATCTATAATTTATGATTTTAGCAAAATTTTTATAGTTAAATATTAATTATAACTAATTCTAATTTGTTTTTAGACTTCTAATTGGTATTTACACCTATTTATACATTATGTTTTATAATACGAATTTACCTATAATTAATTATAATTCCTACCTCTATAGTTAAAACTTATAATTATTTATAGTTTATATACATAAATATTTTATATATAACTAATTATAATTTATATTTTTATATTTATAATTTATATTTTTATAGTCAACTTCGTCTATAATTCCTTATAATTTACATTTCTATAACCAACATTGTTTCCTAATTATTTATGATGGTAAATATTTATCTGCAACTATTTGTAAGTTATGTTTTCAGAATTAATATACATATATAGTTTATATACAGCTAGTTATAAGTTATATTTTACCATCAAAATTTATATACCACCACTTCTAATCTATATTTTATAATTAAAATTTATCCATAACTATTAATAATTTATATTTTTAAGATCAATATAATTTATATATAACATTTTATAATTATTTATAATTTATATTTTTATAATTAAAATTTTTACATAACTAATTATAATTTAGATTTTCAGGACCAAAATTCATACATAAATATTTATAAGTTATATCTTTGTGGTTAAAATCTATCTACATTTATTACTAGGTTACATTTTTACAGTTAACATATATATACAATTTATATATAACCAGGTATCGTTCATATTTTCTAACCCATATACAACTATTTATGGTTTATTTTCATAGCTAAAACTTTATCCATACTGTTTATAGGTCATCTTTTTAGGTTGAGATAAAATTACAGTTTTCAAGTTAGATTTCCCTGATACATTTAAGCAAGAGATATAATTATAGCTTACAGTTTAGGGCTTGGGGAAGTGTATACTAAATAAAATATAAGTCATAAAGTATGATTATATATATTTATAAATTATGATTTTTACTTGCAACTTGATACAGTAAAACCTCTCTAATAGGACCACCCTTGGTTCCGGACCAAAAGTGGTCTTTACTAGAGGTGGTCCTATTAGAGAGGATTTTATTTTTATAAAGAAAACTAGACTTAAATTGAAGATTTTATTATAAAAACTCATCTAATGTTGTTTGTCTCTTCGATTTGGCTTCACTGTTATCAAAAACTATCATATTCGTCAACTTTTGTTCAGCTTGAAACATTATGTCAACTAATTTATTGTCACCCAGTTCCATTCCAAGATTCTTAATCTGCTGAATATAAGATAAAGATGTTTTTAAATCAATTTTTGGTAAATCAGATTCTTCTTCGTTTGGTTCAGAAACCTTACTAGCTTTAAACACATTGTTGTTTAGACTAATAGCTCTCTTCTTAGCTGATGCTTTCAACAATTCTCCGTTAATAGGAAAGCCTCGCAGCACTTTGTTTTCATACCACTCTAGAACATACTCATTGATAAGTTTAAACTGCTGATTTGTTAGTCGTTTTAGTTTTTTATTTGCATTATTGTTCCAAAGCTCCTTTATTTCTTCTTTGTTAACAATGATATTGTGGACTTGCGTTTTACTACAAGAAAATCGTCTTGCAATAAGTCTCTGTCCTTCTTCTCGCTCAGAAGATTTAATAACATCCATCTTCTCGCTCAATGTAAGCTCCTTTCTCGTTTTTTTACTCCCATTTTAATTTTAAAAAAATATTTAAACTAAAAATATTTTTTACGAAAAGTGGTCTTAACGAGAGGGGTGGTCCTATTATGGAGGGTTATTTGTCCCAGTAAACTACTGTGTAAATTTGGTTCCGAAGAAATAGAGGTCTTAACTAGAGGTGGTCTCTTTAGGGAGGTGGTCTTAAGTAGAGGTTTTACTGTAGTACTCTATGATTAATATATCCTAGTGCTAGACTTAAAATTTATTTGGTTTCATGATCATATGTTTATGAATTATACTTAATTAACTTAATACATAATTATATACAATTAGAAATTATATTTTCAACTTGTCAATACTTTATAGATGGTTATTTATCCATGAAAAACAGTTAGAGATTACAATATTTCAATTTGATGTCCGGAGGATATTTATAATTTATCATTTATACAGCCATTTTAGAGTGGAACTTCAATATAGATTCGTAATTTATATTTGGGGAGTTAAATTCCTGATATTAATATTCAAATTGAACTTAGTAGACCTATAATTAGTTCAATGACCTACCCAATTTAAAGATTAAGTCCTACCTATACGTATGCCGAATATCTTTACCATTTCAATTACTTTAATTACAAATAAAATTCTATTTTTCGTTATTATAAAAATCTAAATTCGACAAACGTATAAGCATGACTGAAATGTTATTGCCGTTCAACCAACTACATTACTGAATTGTAGAATTGTATAAGTTTGGGTCTGAGTTCTACTCAAATTATGATCTTAGTGTAGAGCTATTGTGAAGAATTTTGAGTGGTGATTTTAACTGTGTATTGTACATAAAGTCGGGAAGAGTGTTTGCTTCGCAGCCCCACTGGGACCACTAGGACAAACCTTAATGTTGTGTGGTAAGTCAACCATTTACGGCTGACCTCTAATAAATAGGAAGAGTCAGACGGAGGGTTTCATTGACTTAACTCCATGGCAGGACCATAAAGTGGTTCGACCTCCGAAGGACCCGAACAAAAAGAAACGTATAATATAAATAATGCATGTCTGCATGTCATCATAAAAGGTCTTTGAATTAGTTGGATGCAGGACTGAACAGCGACGCAGGTACACCAGTACGCCGCTGATCATTCGTAAACCCAAAAAAAATTAAAAACAAATTTGGTTAGAACATAATTAATTTTCCTAATCAAAGTTACATATAATTACCATTATCATTATGCATGAAACAATAAAAATAAAATAAAATCAAACACTAATTCTCACTATAAAGTTTGCTGGATTCTTGCACAGAAAAATTTTTTGGCATAAAAGTGATTAATTGTGACTTAAACGTGTCGGTATGTATACCTATTTTTGTGTGTGCAAGTACACGTGTATGTGTTGATGCATTAAAACAAACTCGAATTCTTTTTATTCCAGAATTTTCTATTTTGTAATTTTGTTATTTTTAATGGCAGTCTTAGTGCCATATTTTTTGTTTTTATTTTTAAATTTTTATTTTTCAATTATTTCTTGTTATATTTTCGTCCATGATGGATTTGGAACGGTTCCAGAACATTCCATATTACTTTTAATTTAATTTTTATTTTAACTGATGTTTTCTGAATTTCTTTTTAAGATCTTTTATTTTTATTACTAATTTATTTATTTTTCTAACTTTTATTACTCTATATGGCTTTTATGATGGTTATCGCCATTTTTATGGAATGTTCTGGGTTTTTCTAGATTTTTTTCTGTTTTTACTGTCTTTTAAGTTATTCGAGTCTGTTTTTTGTAACTCTATGTTTCTTTTGTTATTTTTGAGTTAGGTTTTGCACAACTTCCTGCGTTTGTATAATTTTATTTAATTTCTGTGTTTATATTTTTGTTGTTTTCTCCTTTAATTAATATTGTTTACTTGGTGTATTTTTTAATATTTAACTATACTTTTTGCTTTTTGCGTGTTATGTATCTACGCATTCCAGTCACAAATTAGAGTTTTGGGTCTAGAAGTCAGTTCTAGCCCAACAATATAAACTATAAATAGTTATAGATAAATTTTAACTACAAAAATATAAATTATAAATAGTTAGGTATAAATTTTGGTTATAAAAATATAAATTATAATTAGTTATAAATGGTTATATATAAATTATATATGTATTTTGATCTTAAAAATATAAACTATGAATACTTATAGATAAATTTTAACTACAAAAAATATAAATAATTAGGTATAAGTTTTGGTTATAAAAATATAAATTATAAATAGTTATATATAAATTTTGATTATAAAATATAAATTATAAGTAGTTATATATAAATTATATATGTATCGATTATAAAAATATAAACTACAAATAGTTATAAATTTTAACGACAAAAGTATAATTTATAAATAGTTATATATAAACCTAGATTATAAAATATAAATTATAAATAGCTATATGTACATTATAAATATGTCTTGATCCTAAAAATACGGATTATAAGTAGTTACATACAAAATTAGACTATAAAACTATAAATTACCAATGGAAACATAAATTTTACTATAAAATATAAATCGCAAATAGTTATATATAAATTTTTATTATAAATTATAAATTACAAAAGTTATCAATATAAATTATAAATGTAGAAATTAAATTATAACCGGTTATAATCAATTATGACTATAAAAACATAAGTATAAATAGCTATAATAGTTTCCATTTAGACATACGATCCTATGCCAAGAATTTGAAACATAAAATTTTTGTTAAATTATAAATTATAAAAGCATATAAATTAAATATAATTCATATTATGATTGTCGTTATATTTATTATTATAATAATTATTATTACTATTATTATTATTATTATTATTATTATTATTATTATTATTATTATTATTATTATTATTATTATTATTATTATTATTATTATTATTATTATTATTATTATTATTATTATTATTTAAAACAATAAAATGATAATTTAAGCCTTTTGCTGCAAATAATGTATTTAATGAAAGAATTTTCGACTATACGATAGTCCTTGTCAATCTCCTGGAATTTAGCAATGTTCTTCCCCAAAATACCCTTCAATCTTTCTTTTATTTCCTTTCTCTTAATTCTCATTGGTTGTAAATATAATGAATTGTTTTACTAAAAACTTTTAAAATTTTTACATTTAAAATTTCAAAATGACACAAACTAAAAATTTTTAAATTTTTTACAGCTTCTATAATTAGCTTCTAGAAGCCTAATAAAATATTTGAAAATATTTTAAATAAAGCCTCCAATAACTACTTATATATGCTATTTAAATATTTCAATAAATGTGTCAATTTTGATTTTCAAACCCTATTTTTTAAAGTTTTTTTCTCTATTATTCTAATTATTACTTTTTAATTTATTCTATTTTTTTTTAATTTCTTTATATATTGTCAGTTATTCTCAAAGTCAATGACAACAGATCAAATTCATGATTTCATTGATTTCTTCTTTAGTGTTGATCTTTGGCTGTCTGTTTATGATGAGAATTGCTTCTTTGATTCTGACATTTTTCTTTTGGATGTTTCCATTAGCTATGATTTCTATTGAAATATTTTTTCTTTCCTCTGTTGGCTGACACTGCCGGAGATGTCTGCCCAACGAGGATGTTCCACCAGGATCTAGATGTTCTTTAACTCTTTGGTGCAATGTCCTGAGGGTACTTCCAATGTAGATTTCATTGCATACATTGCACGTGATGCAATAGACGATGTTTTTTCTAAAGCACATATCTTTCGGTGTCTGGCAGTTTTTCATTGTGCAATTGTTTTCTCTATTTATGTTGCCTGCCAGAGCCCTTCTCAATGTCCAAGATTTATGTGCTATCCGAATTGGAAGACCGGTACGTTTAAGTTCTTTCAGGATCTTGAAGTCGAGTATGTCACTGATGAATGGGATATTCAGATAGAAATATTTCTGATTCTTTTGTGTTAATTCCCTAGATCTTCTTGGGGTAGAATTCATTTTTTCAATGTCCTCACCTTGGTATCCGTTTCGGTGTAGGATTTTATTGAAATTTGATTGCTCTTTAAAGTTTTCGTTTTTCTCCGTGCATCGATTGGCTATTCTTCGTTTCTCGTTTCTTATGACATGTACTTTCTGTAAGTATGGAAGGGCTGATCTTTGGTGCATAAATATTTCTTTGCGAGCTGGTTTTCTGTAGAACCCGTATGTTGGAGTATTTTCTTCTATTTTGATTCTCAAATCCAATAAATTGAGGGATCCATCTTCTTCCGGATATTCGATTTCGAACTTAATATCTTGATGAGCCGCATTGAATGTATGAAATATTTCCTCCGCTTCTTTTCTGTTTTTGGTCGTGATGAAGATATCATCTACATATCTTGCATAGAAACCGATGGGTTGTATGGTCCTCAGTGTCTGTCGTTCGAGGTTATCCATAAAGATGATTGCTAGCAGTCCTGATATGCTAGAACCCATAGGCAGACCTTTAACTTGTTTATAGATATTTTGTTCAAAGGTAAAATAGGTGTTCTCGAGGATAACAGTAAGTAGTTTGGTGATATTCTCGATATTCATTTCCTTTATTAACAAGTTGCTTTCTCTTAATTTCTTTTCTAAACATTGAATAGCCTCTGTTGGTTCGATAGATGTGTATAGTGATACGACATCAAGACTAAATGGGTATTGGAATTCTCTATGACAAGTCATGTTATTATTTAGTCTTGTCATGAGGCAGTCGCTGCTTTGAAGATGGTGTGGTATCGTGTCCAATAAAGGTTTCAAGATCTTTGCAAGGAGCCAACTTGTTTTAGTTGTTGGTCCATTTTTGTTGGACACTATAGGTCTAATTTTGATACCAGGACCCTCTTTGTGAGTTTTAATTAGGTGGTAGAAGTTAGGAAGATCAGAATTTTTTGTGACGAAGCTGTTGGTTATTCTGTTGTTGAGCCTCATTTCCAAAGCTATGGCTTTCCATACTTTGTTGATCTTCATTTCGAAGGACAATTGTGACAGCAATTTCCTCCACCTTACGCAAGAAAGACAACACACAATCCTCCCCAACAAACTCATAATAAAATCTGGTATTATTATAATTATTAATTAATAACATGCCTGCTGTTATTGGCATATGTTTTTGGTGGTGGGTGATGTCTTCAGGTAAGATTGCCTCAAAATCGGCATATATCGGCATATTATTCTTTTGGAAAATTCTTTGAAAATTAAATTTTTGTCTTTAGGTAGGGTATACAATGTAGTACCTATTTGGTTCTTACTACATAAATCTACATGTATATTAAATATCTTATTATATCTAAAGCCATTAAGGCAATGGGGACACCATTTTACGCAAATTTGTATATCACAGGAATTATTACGATGACAATTCATAAGTTTTTGCAGATCAAAAACTGCGGTGTAATGAAAATTACTACCGTCTTCTAATAATAATAAATATATGGGTTCACCATCTATAACCTTAGAGCGGTGAATAATATCTAGATGTGGGTGATGGGTAATATAATCTATATCTTGATGTTCAGTAGGCTTAGCTGGTTTATTCCTATAAGTTAAAACGTTAATAGCCAAGTTCAGTTCACTGTTTTTGCGTTCAAATTTGGGCATGTCACATAATTTCATCGGGCAATCACTAATAGGGTCGAAATTGATCTCGTTTAAATAACTCTCATAAGCAGTAACACGGTGCCTATTGCGGTGTATAACATCACACTTTAAGAGGGCTAGAATACTATAGATGAAACACATATCATCTGTGTTCTGTATATTTACAATTGCGCATTTAGACTTTAAAGCCGCTGGGGTGGGGATGTAACTATGGCCAGCTAATCTATTTATACATTTATATTTATTTATTATAAAATCTATTTATTTTATCCTAACAACCCGCCATCCGCTTCCTAAATAGGTGAATTTTTCAATTTTATTATTTAACTTAGTGATGCCCTCTAATAGAAAATTATCGGAAAAAACTTCGGCGTTATTGGAGAAAAATTTATCTCGGATTTCGTCATCTTTCTCAAATTGTATAAGAACAGTGAACTGTATTTTAACCGGCCCCATTCCTTTTATTTCGGCTATTAACTTTTCTATAATTTTCGATGTTAACGATATTTGAACTAAGTCGTTTTTCTCAACGTCAAACCTTAGATTTTTTCTAGCCCCCTTAAAATCTATTTCTATTTCTGGTTCGTCATCTATATCGACTGAACCGTGTATTGAACCACCTATTTGCTTATTAATTTGGATATTTATTTCATCACCACCATTAACTTTAATAACTTTAGATGGTATACAAGAATCTTGAATAACAGCAGGCCGTTTATTATTGACATTTTTATTTACATTTTTATTTAGATTATTATTTACATTTTTAATTATATGTTCTGCGCTAATCGCATCATTATTTACAGTTTTATTTACATTTTTATTTACAGTTTTATTTACATTTTTATGTTCTGCGCTAATCGCATCATTATTTACAGTTTTATTTACAGTTTTATTTACATTTTTATTTACAGTTTTATGTTCTGCGCTAATCGCATCATTATTTACAGTTTTATTTACAGTTTTATTTACAGTTTTATTTACATTTTTATTTACAGTTTTATGTTCTGCGCTAATCGCATCATTATTTACGGTTTTATTTACAGTTTTATTTACATTTTTATTTACAGTTTTATTTAAATTTTTATGTTCTGCGCTAATCGCATCATTATTTACATTTTTATTTGCATTTTTATTTATCCGTTTAAAGAGAGTAAGTTTCTTTATAAAAAACTGATTAAGATGGTTACTATGGGTTTTGTAAAAATCAGTATATTTTATATGTTGGGAAGTCTGGCATGATGGACATAAATAGTATTTGAGTCCATAGAATTTATGGCCATAATATTTTTTCATTGTCTTATGACAAGATTTTGAATGTCCAGAAGCCTGGCAGTATCGTGGATATAATTTACCTAATAATGATAAATCCTTAAATATTATTTGAATATTTTTCTAAATATTTATTACCAATTGTTAGTAGTTAATCCGTTTTTATTATATAATAATTATAAAACGGATTAATTATTAACAATTAATAAATTTGGTATATTATTATAAAGATAATGTAGAATAAAAGGTTATTATTATTATTATTATTATTATTATTATTATTATTATTATTATTATTATTATTATTATTATTATTATTATTATTATTACAATTATTAGTAGTTAATCCGTTTTTATTATATAATAATTATAAAACGGATTAATTATTAACAATTAATAAAATTTGGTATATTATTATAAGATAATGTAGAATAAAAGGTTATTATTATTATTATTATTATTATTATTATTATTATTATTATTATTATTATTATTATTATTATTATCATCATCATTATTACTATTAGAGATATATGTAGCTGCATGCTCACTGCAGACTACATTAAATGATGTAAAATATTATTATTATTATTATTATTATTACAAGAACATACAAGAAAGTCAGCCGCATGTCACCAAACACCATCGAAATGAAGATCAACAAAGTATGGAAAGCCATAGCTTTGGAAATGAGGCTCAACAACAGAATAACCAACAGCTTCGTCACAAAAAATTCTGATCTTCCTAACTTCTACCACCTAATTAAAACTCACAAAGAGGGTCCTGGTATCAAAATTAGACCTATAGTGTCCAACAAAAATGGACCAACAACTAAAACAAGTTGGCTCCTTGCAAAGATCTTGAAACCTTTATTGGACACGATACCACACCATCTTCAAAGCAGCGACTGCCTCATGACAAGACTAAATAATAACATGACTTGTCATAGAGAATTCCAATACCCATTTAGTCTTGATGTCGTATCACTATACACATCTATCGAACCAACAGAGGCTATTCAATGTTTAGAAAAGAAATTAAGAGAAAGCAACTTGTTAATAAAGGAAATGAATATCGAGAATATCACCAAACTACTTACTGTTATCCTCGAGAACACCTATTTTACCTTTGAACAAAATATCTATAAACAAGTTAAAGGTCTGCCTATGGGTTCTAGCATATCAGGACTGCTAGCAATCATCTTTATGGATAACCTCGAACGACAGACACTGAGGACCATACAACCCATCGGTTTCTATGCAAGATATGTAGATGATATCTTCATCACGACCAAAAACAGAAAAGAAGCGGAGGAAATATTTCATACATTCAATGCGGCTCATCAAGATATTAAGTTCGAAATCGAATATCCGGAAGAAGATGGATCCCTCAATTTATTGGATTTGAGAATCAAAATAGAAGAAAATACTCCAACATACGGGTTCTACAGAAAACCAGCTCGCAAAGAAATATTTATGCACCAAAGATCAGCCCTTCCATACTTACAGAAAGTACATGTCATAAGAAACGAGAAACGAAGAATAGCCAATCGATGCACGGAGAAAAACGAAAACTTTAAAGAGCAATCAAATTTCAATAAAATCCTACACCGAAACGGATACCAAGGTGAGGACATTGAAAAAATGAATTCTATCCCAAGAAGATCTAGGGAATTAACACAAAAGAATCAGAAATATTTCTATCTGAATATCCCATTCATCAGTGACATACTCGACTTCAAGATCCTGAAAGAACTTAAACGTACCGGTCTTCCAATTCGGATAGCACATAAATCTTGGACATTGAGAAGGGCTCTGGCAGGCAACATAAATAGAGAAAACAATTGCACAATGAAAAACTGCCAGACACCGAAAGATATGTGCTTTAGAAAAAACATCGTCTATTGCATCACGTGCAATGTATGCAATGAAATCTACATTGGAAGTACCCTCAGGACATTGCACCAAAGAGTTAAAGAACATCTAGATCCTGGTGGAACATCCTCGTTGGGCAGACATCTCCGGCAGTGTCAGCCAACAGAGGAAAGAAAAAATATTTCAATAGAAATCATAGCTAATGGAAACATCCAAAAGAAAAATGTCAGAATCAAAGAAGCAATTCTCATCATAAACAGACAGCCAAAGATCAACACTAAAGAAGAAATCAATGAAATCATGAATTTGATCTGTTGTCATTGACTTTGAGAATAACTGACAATATATAAAGAAATTAAAAAAAAATAGAATAAATTAAAAAGTAATAATTAGAATAATAGAGAAAAAAACTTTAAAAAATAGGGTTTGAAAATCAAAATTGACACATTTATTGAAATATTTAAATAGCATATATAAGTAGTTATTGGAGGCTTTATTTAAAATATTTTCAAATATTTTATTAGGCTTCTAGAAGCTAATTATAGAAGCTGTAAAAAATTTAAAAATTTTTAGTTTGTGTCATTTTGAAATTTTAAATGTAAAAATTTTAAAAGTTTTTAGTAAAACAATTCATTATATTTACAACCAATGAGAATTAAGAGAAAGGAAATAAAAGAAAGATTGAAGGGTATTTTGGGGAAGAACATTGCTAAATTCCAGGAGATTGACAAGGACTATCGTATAGTCGAAAATTCTTTCATTAAATACATTATTTGCAGCAAAAGGCTTAAATTATCATTTTATTGTTTTAAATAATAAATGCTGCTACCAAGCAATCATCATTTTATATTATTATTATTATTATTATTATTATTATTATTGTCATTATTGTTATTATTATTGTTATTATTATCTTGATCATTATTAGTATTATTATTATTATCACTATTGTTATATTAGTATCTACCAAAAATCCAAATCTGATCAAAATATCGATTTAGGATTTCCCCCCATAACTAAATTTAGCATCAACCCCTTTTGCTCCAATAAGAATGATCATAATTCCTAAAATCTATTTTTAGTAACATCCCCCCTCCGGAGACAATGTTTGGGCTACTAATTTTAATTAGGAATATAGGCAGATGTATATATACAGGTATATGTGCAAATGTAAGTTGCTATACTCATATAATAATCGGATTTGGCCAAGCTTAACAGTAAGGGATAGCTTAGCTATCTTAACCCCCGTGAAACTAGGAGCCAGATAAAATTAACTTTAAAAAACTTGAAAAGAGTAATCACGTTTATTTAGAATTGCCAAGAAAGTGTAGAACCAATTAATACAAATTATCAAAACATATAAAACAACTTTACAAATTACTAATAAATTATGAAAGTACACTTTACCTAAAATATAGAAGTATTGTTGCAAGGAATCACCAAATTTTGTTATTAATAAATTGCAAGCGGAAAGTCGTCATAAATCATAAAACGAAACGATTAGTAAGGAGTCATGAGACAACCTCTTAAGGTTAAAACCATCCATCTCCGTTTAAGAAAAATTTCTCGTGGAACGTACCTAAAAATGAAAATTTATTGACAATAAATAAATTACCTTCAAACTCGTAAAAGGAGATCGTACAACTCATGACGAGTACAACCAAGGGAGGGGTAAGCAAACGAGAAACTAAGCTCGCCACTAATACCCATCGCCCCGATGTACCCGAATTTAATGGTAATTTACTGATTTTCAAAAAATTTATAAAAATTTAGTATGTTAAATTTTAAATTACCATCTAGTGGTAAATAAAATATTAAATCTAAAGTAGTTATTTTAAACAAAAATGACCTTTCGAAAATCTTTAGGACATTATCAGATAAGGATTCATTATATTAATAATTAGGGTTAGCTGAAAAATATTTTTTTTTAATTAAAAGGATAAAATAAGAAAATTTAAATTCGAAATTTTAAGTTATAGTTATTTCACTAGTTATACTACTCCATTAAATTCGTCAACTAAATTACAAACCTAAGAAATAGTTTATTTAGAATGAAAAGTTGGAATGGAGAGCTTCGTGACTGATGCCCGTCTCCGTACGTCTTATCATCGTTTTATTCGATAAATTTCATAAACTTCATGTCATAATAAAATAAGTGAGTTAGTAGGTCGGTGAGAGGGTTAACAAAAACCAGTGTTTAAAGACTCATCTCAGTCTGTGTAAAGTGTCCTGACTTTTGTATTGTAGAAATGTCTCACTCTGACGACTACAGCGATAGCGAAGCCGACAGGCAAATGATCATCCGGCTCCGTACCCGGTACATCTGGTACCGCATTCATGATTGGAACCGTGGGTTGGATCTGGATAACTTCGGTCCAGTTATCCGAAGTGGCCCAGAACCTGACGCCCCGGCGTGGGTGAAAACGGAACCCACGAACGATCTACTACAGGAGGCCCGCGATCGAGCGGCCATCGAAGTGGAGGCTGCCCAAATGCGGCTAAAGAAAATCGAGCTCCAGCTCCGGGCCAAAAGGGAAGGAGTGCCCTTGGAGGAGTTGGAAGACGTCGAGGCACCCCCACGAAAAAGAGGAAGGCCCCGCAAGTGCCAATCGTGAATCCTTGTCGTTCCGTACATTTGTATTAGGATGAACCATAATTGACTGATCCTAAACAGTTTTTCTTTCGCATCCCGTACAATAACTTAGTTAAAACTACAATCTTCCTTGTGTATTTCATTTAATAAATTATTTTACTATCAAGCTGCGTGTTTTTGCACTTATAGTATACCTTAGTGGTCAGGCAACCGACGCTAATTGATAATTTTACTACATGATTAAATGAATTTCCTTTTGCATGGATGCGGTTAATAAATTCCTTTATGTTTTAGTGTTTAAATTATTTGAAAATCTACGCAAAGATCAGGAACAGGCCCAACAACAAGCCGAGGACCTCCGAGGTCGGGTCGAGAAACTCAAAGTGAAGTGCCGAGAACTCGAGAGCACCTGGTTCAGTCCGGCCGAGATGATAAAACGGACAGCCCACATTTTGTAACTCCAGACCCAGGCGGAGCAGGATCAACTTGAAATACGGCACTGAAGTTACAAGTGCGCACGCTCGAGGCCAGACTGAACGAAAGGTTCATTCAGGACACTCTCCAAGAGCAGATTCGCCCATTACCCGTGGAGCTGGCCATATAATATATCCACCGGCCCAGGCAAGCAAGCCGAAACGCAAACGGCTAGAGCGGAATACCCGAGAGAAATTGAAAAGGGCCTGCCTGGCCGAACAGGAAAAGCTGAAAGAGTCCGAGGCCGCTCCACGATTTTGAGGGTGATTGAGTGTACGA
This sequence comes from Schmidtea polychroa, assembly GCA_959609185.1. Classification (NCBI taxonomy): domain Eukaryota; kingdom Metazoa; phylum Platyhelminthes; order Tricladida; family Dugesiidae; genus Schmidtea; species Schmidtea polychroa. The sequence goes on along the minus strand of CAUHTR010000348.1, from coordinate 20,776 downwards.
ACCCTCCTGGGGTAAAACATATATTGTAAAATTGTGATGTCTAAATAAATAATTTTCACCATCTGATGTGTATGCGGTAGAATCTTATGATGGTTAAGAACAATGTGGTTGACATAAGAGTGTTTGGGAGAGCAATTTCGATAAGGGACCGAAGTAAATCGGACACATGCCTTCTAACGGCCGTCCGTGAACCCATAGAGTACTCGACAATTATAGTGCTCTTAGCGCGCTCACTTTTTGCGAGTACTCAACCCCTTGGTACAGCACCAACGTTGATTACTCAACGGGTACCAAGCGGAAAACAACGTCGTATTCTGGGTTACGCTGGTAACAGCACTAAATAACAATTATTCGACCACCTGTAACCCACCATTACTTTCGTTTTATTTTCTGAGTTCCCAATGATTGTCCCGTTTGTCATGGCGATCTTCCCTCAGGCAATTTATTTATATATTATGTTATTTATCATTTAGGTATAATCAACAAAATGGTCAAACTCCAAAGCATGCTTTGTTGGCTTATACACTTGAAGTCAAGTAAATGATAGTTGATGTAAATAAAACCATGATTCTTTCCTTAATTGGATTTGATATTTTCAACTACTGTAAAACCATTCCTGTTGAGCCCAAATAGGGAACATTCATGTTTTGTTTTATTAAGACCATACAGGTACCAAAGTAGATGGATAGGGGTCCGCTAGATCAGGACTCCGCTGGATCACATACCCTCCACCCACCCCCCACCCCCCACCCCCCATTCTAGGGGAAATTTTTAAAAATCTTTTCAAGGTCAAATTTTTTTTCAAGGTTATATTTTAAATTTTAAATTCGAGAGTTCCTGACAAGAGATATTATTATTTGAAAATAAAGGTCTTTGAAACACAGGGATTATTATTATATATACTCTGAGTTTATCCGACAAAATATTCTGTCCCCCTATGGGTACTGCTCACAAAGGTACTGCTCACGCTCAACAACTCGCAAGGATATTATTAAACAAATCAATAAAACATACATCTATTTAAACAATAAAATAATTTAACAAGGGTTATGTAAATACAAAGTCATTTTATTATTACTATTAATATTATTATTATTATCATTATTATTATTATTATTTAAAACAATAAAATGATAATTTAAGCCTTTTGCTGCAAATAATGTATTTAATGAAAGAATTTTCGACTATACGATAGTCCTTGTCAATCTCCTGGAATTTAGCAATGTTCTTCCCCAAAATACCCTTCAATCTTTCTTTTATTTCCTTTCTCTTAATTCTCATTGGTTGTAAATATAATGAATTGTTTTACTAAAAACTTTTAAAAATTTTTTTTATAATTTTTACATTTAAAATTTCAAAATGACACAAACTAAAATTTTTAAATTTTTTAAAGCTTCTATAATTAGCTTCTAGAAGCCTAATAAAATATTTGAAAATATTTTAAATAAAGCCTCCAATAACTACTTATATATGCTATTTAAATATTTCAATAAATGTGTCAATTTTGATTTTCAAACCCTATTTTTTAAAATTTTTTTCTATATTATTCTAATTATTACTTTTTAATTTATTCTTATTTTTTTTTTAATTTCTTTGTATATTGTCAGTTATTCTCAAAGTCAATGACAACAGATCAAATTCATGATTTATTATTATTATTATTATTATTATTATTATTATTATTATTATTATTATTATTATTATTATTATTATTATTATTATTATTATTATTATTATTATTATTATTATTATTATTATTATTATTATTATTATTATTATTATTATTATTATTATTATTATTATTATTATTATTATTATTATTATTATTATTATTATTATTATTATTATTATTATTATTATTATTATTATTATTATTATTGACAAGGACTATCGTATAGTCGAAAATTCTTTCATTAAATACATTATTTGCAGCAAAAGGCTTAAATTATCATTTTATTGTTTTAAATAATAAATGCTGCTACCAAGCAATCATCATTTTATACTTTATTATTAATATTATTATTATAATTATTATTAATATTATTATTATTATTATTTTATTATTATTATTATTATTATTTTTTTTTAATATTTTAATTTATTTATTTATTATTTATTTATATTTTTATTTTTATTATTTTATTTTATTTTATTTTTATTTATTTTTTTTTATTATTATTTTTATTATTTTTATTATTATTATTATTATCATTTTTTATTTTTTATTATTATTATAATTATTATTAATATTATTACTATTATTATTATTGTTATTATTATTATTATTATTATTATTATTATTATTATTATTATTATTATTATTATTATTATTATTATTATTATTATTATTATTATTATTATTATTATTATTATTATTATTATTATTATTATTATTATTATTATTATTATTATTATTATTATTATTATTATTATTATTATTATTATTAAGATTTACAAAATTATCATTAGTTTTCATAAAAATGATAATAAATTAAGACATTAAAAGATTAAAAGATATATTAAATCACAGATCAATTCGATAATAATACGTCATATCAATATCATTGCCATCATTGGCATCATTGAAATCTGGACTTCGACCTCCGAATAGTGGACGAATTTCTGAAATTACTTGATCAACATCTAAGGCATCTATTCCTAAATAATGTCCAAATGCGAGACTTAAATTTTTCCATACCCATAATCGTTTGTCATCGTTGTTTGACAATGCAATCTTGGTATTTTTAAACATAAGAAGCTGGTGGTTACGCGTCCCTATTCTAGTTTGTGGCACCGTATATACTACGCTGTTGTTGTAGCAGTCTAAATAAGACTGGTGCCCTATCTCAGTATTACCAAGCTGAACTCCCTTAGCCCTAAGTGTTGCCTTATCTCCTAACAAACTATAACACTTGGGTCTTAAGAAAACCCACTCCTTATAACCAAGCCCTTTACTTTCGTCCTTAAATTTTCCTATCACAGAATCCAAACTCTTTGAATACAAAGGATGAGCAGGATCATAATTGCTAGTATCTAAAAGATTATCACGAATCATTGCCGGCAAAAGAGTGTCAAGCTTACAGTGCTTTATCTCAGTTAAACTCTAAACGATATTTAGACAATTCTATATACTGTAACTGATACATCCTCAGTTTAGACAAATCTAACACTGTTTGACCAATATAGCTAGGTCTGTCTAAACATATATAATCTTTATCCAGATGAGCCGCAATCAGATCATCAGCAATTTTGATAGATTTTCTGAAAATAGGTTTTGATGCATATACAATCATCTTTTCAGCTGAATTGCATAGCCTCAAATTCATCCGCTTTTTCAGATTCTACACCGATTTCCCATACAAGCTATTGTTAAATAATTTGTATAAATCCCTATATAATTCACATGTAGAATTGGCTCATAAATTAGTGTTTTTGTCTATGTACGATTTAAAAATGGGTGCATGCTTAAATTTAATTGCCCTATGTACATTTTTAATAATAGCCCCCAATTCTATATACAACTTGACAAGTCGCCAATGAAGAACATGGTTCTTCTTCGGCCAACGCGTGAGCATCAGCTTTTCAACTTTCGAATCTGGTGGGCACATCTTTTCCGGAGCAATCGGAAAATCATTCAAAAAATCATGCAAACACTGAGGGATATCAATATCAACCTCCAGAGTATACCCACATGGAAGATTTTCAATATCCTCATTCATACATTCATTCAAGACAGAATCAAGATCATCATACACCCATTCAAAGTCAGCATAAGGCAGATTTTGGCTTAAGGCCCAACCATACAAGTTATTAATATCAATATACAAGAGTTCTGTGTCTTCAGAACTTACAACATAATGTTTGTTAACAAATGTTAACCCACCCCGTATCCCTCCCTCATAGAAATTAAACATTTCCATGTCCTGCAAAAGTTCTATAGGTTCCGTTAATGTCATAAGCGCAGAGGCCCATGACATACCGGGAATGCCATAGAAATTAAGAGGCTCAAGACCATTATATGCAATGGCCTTTTCACGGAATCTTTGAAAATAGTCTGCGAGGAGAAACACGTCTAATTTAAGGTAAGTTAACATGTAATCTAACATGTTATTACAGTTTTGCTGAGTCCAAATAACTTGGGCTAATGCATATTCATCATTAGACACAGAATCCCAGATAGGAGGTAGTTCAAGAGTCGATTCCAGAACCTCAAGAGATGTGGCAAAGTCATAAGGAAAGATACCTTTGGCTCGAACAATTGCGCCATCAAAAACAGAAGAAGTTAAAGGCAGATCGGAAAGAGTCTTAACCGCTTTTGCTAAAGATGAATTAACAAACTGCATGCTGTCAATAAAACGAACAGGCAATTTGGTTAATATACGCAATGAGGGAGATGAATTTTTCAGTAGTAGTCGGAATAATATTTAATTCCCAAGAAGGAAAATTATTCAAGCCATACTTCAAAATATGATGGAGATCACACCCCCTCAAATTATGAAACACAACCGGTAACTGTCTCTGAATTCGCCGAGAAACATTACATTTCCTACAAGCAGCACCAAGATACTTGCCTGAGAAGTGGCAATGGTCCCTAACTCTATCTCTAATGAATTTTTTACACAGATAACAGGTTCTGGAATCTTTATATGCCCGCTGTTGAACGAAAGACAAAGTTTACATGGGCTTTTCCCCATTAATTTCGTAATATGGCAGGACAATTGTGACAGCAATTTCCTCCACCTTACGATGGAAAGACAACACACAATCCTCACCAACAAACTCATAATAAAATCTTGTATTATTATAATTATTTATTAAAAGCATGCCTGCTGTTATTGGCAAGTGTATTTGGTGATGGGTAATATCCTCGGGTAAAATTGCCTCAAAATCGGCATATATTACGAATGGCGGGGTGACTGTTTTGGAGTAATCTTTAAATATTAAATTTTTATCTTTAGGTAGGGTGTATAGAGTTGTTCCTATCTGGTTTTTTATGCATAAGGCGACATGAATATCAAATGCATTTTTATATCTAAATCCGTTAAGGCAAGTGGGGCACCAGTTTACACGAATTCGAGCACTAGAGGAGCTACTAAAGTGAGAGTTCATTAACTTTTGCAAATCAAAAACTGCGGTGTAGTGAAATTCGGTACCATCTTCTAATAAATTGGTTGACCGTCTATAACTTTAGAGCGGTGAATAATATCTAAATGGGGATGATGGGGGATATAATTACTATCATCGGTTTCTATAGGCTTAGCTGGGTTTTTCCTATAAGTCAATACATTAATTACCAAATTTAATTCCTTATTTTTCATCTCGAATTTGGGGATATCACATAATTTCATTGGGCAATCGGAAATGGGGTCAAAATTTAACTCGTCAAGATAATTTTCATAGGAACTAACTCTATTTCTATTTATATGTACAACATTACCTTTTAAAAGGGCTAAAATATTATATATAAAGCACATATCGTCGGTGTTTTTGACTTTTACTATAGCTCTTTTTGGGATTAATGTTGATGGGGTGTGGATATAACTATGTCCAGCTAGCCTATTCAAATGGGTAAATTTTGTTAATATAAAATCTATCTCTTTGATTTTAACCACCCGCCATCAGCTACACAAATATGTGAACTTTTCAATTTTATTATTTAATCTGGTGATTCCATTCATTAAAAAATTTTCTGTAAAAATTTCGGCGCTATTAGAGAAAAAATTATCTCTAATTTCCCCATCTTTTTCGAATTGGATTAAAACGGTGAATTGTATTTTAACGGTGCCCATACCGTTTATTTCGGTAATTAATTTATTTGTCATCTTATTTGTAAAGGAAATTTGCACCAAGTTATCTTTTTCCATATTAAATCGTAAATTCTTTCTAGTCCCCTTAAAATCTATCTCAATTTCAGGTTCATCGTCAATATCGATTGAACCACCTATTTGATTATATATTGAATCACCAGTTGTATTAATTTTAACAATTTTAGAGGGAACACCAGACCCAAAACTAACAGCAGGCTGTTTATTATTATTTAGAATATTATTTATTTTAGTATTTAGATTCGTATTTAGATTAGTATTATTTACATTATTATTTACATGTTTTGTATTATAATTATAATTTATAGGTTTTGTATTTAGGTGTTTTGTTGTATTATGTGTTGATTGTTGTATTTTAATAAACAATTTCTTTTTATTTAAAGAGAACCGATTTAAATGTGATTTATGAATATTATAAAACTCTATATATTTAATGCTTTGGAAAGTCTCGCATATTGGACATATAAAGTAGTTGATGCCATACAATCTATGACCGTAGTATTTTTTCATATTTTTATGGCATATATTTGTATGATCATTTGATGACATGCAGTAGCGTGGGTATAATTTACCTGATGAATTATAAATATATATCAAATATATTAATAGATTTAAAAATTAATAGTTAATTTCATTTATATTTAATGTCTTTATTAACAATTCTTAAGCAGTTTTTATCGCATAATAATTGTAAAACGGAATAATAATCGGAATACATATATAATTTATTGTAATATTATTATTATCAGAGGTATAAAATATGGGAGATATCATAAATATTATTATCAATGTTATTAATATTATTATTATTATTATGTCTAATATTACTATTTTTTTTTAATATTATTAGAGAGAGTAGTTGAGTGCTCAATGCAAACTATGTTTGACAATTAATATTTTCAAAGTATTATTTCTATTCAATAATTATTTTCATAACAACTTATTAATTTCAACATCATTTTCAGGAACATATTCATATTTGTCATAATTTTCAGATTTTTCATAATTATCTTCAGAAAGATTTTCATAATTTTCAGGAACATTTCGTGATTTTCAACATTTTCATAATTATTTTCAGAAACATTTTCATATTTTTCATAATTTTCAACATTTTCATATTAATTTCAGGAACATTTTCATAATTTTCAGCAATTTCATAAGTTTCTGGAACATTCTCATAATTTTCAACATTTTCATAATAATTTCAGGAATATTTTCATCATTTTCAACATTTTCATAATTTTCAGCATTTTCATCATTTCCAGAAACATTTTCATAATTTATATGTGGTTATTAAACAAATTAATTATCAAACACAATTTTAAATTAATTTTAAAAATAATAATAAAATATAACTAACATTTTGATTCTATATCGGAATCATCCTCAGATTCATCCCCATAATAAACGGAGGCATGATTAATTTTCTCCTCAATAGACGTGAGGGCATATTCATCAGAAACATTATTAATATTTGGGGCATATTCAACATTCGAGGTATCATCACCTAAAGTTTTTGTAATTCATTAATTAAATGAAATAAATTTACCCGTTGACTCCATGATAATATTTCGGGTATTGTTCTCAATAACATTTTCACCGTCATTAATAGGCTGATCAACTAAATAATTTTATTTTCAATTAAATTTTAAAAATAAATTACTTAATAAAAGATCTTCTTCATTGTCACTAATAATAATTGGCAGATCTTGATTATAGTTGTCGGCCTCGGTGACTTCATACCATAAATTCTCTAAAATAATAAATAATAATAATAATAAAAATAAAATAATTTACTGTTTTCTTCGGCCAACATGGCGCGTAAAATATTATCTAATTCACCGTCCATTTTTAATCGAAAATTTTTTAGTCGAAAATTTGTAAAATTTAAAAATAATTGTGACGAATTTGAAAATTGTAACTGCTTATAAAGAAAATGAATATTTTCCGGTCCAATCAAAATCAAGGAAGGGATAGGACAAAAATACATTACGTTGCGGTATTTTAAAACTTAAATATATTTTAAAAACACATTTTGACACTAAAGTTGATTTATTTAATATTTTCATAATTTGCATCAATTTCATGATTATTTTCAATATTTTCACGATTTCAATATTTTCATGATTGTTTTCATCAAAATCGTATTATTATTATTATTATTATTATTATTATTATTATTATTATTATTATTATTATTATTATTATTATTATTATTATTATTATTATTATTATTATTATTTTATATTATTATTATTAATTTATTATTATTATTATTATTATTATTATTATTATTATTATTATTATTATTATTATTATTATTATTATTATTATTATTATTATTATTTTTATTATTATTTTCATTATTAATATTATTATCATTATTATTATTTTTATTTTTATTATTATTATTATTATTTTATTAATATTATTATTATTAATATTATTATT
>CAUHTR010000348.1:0-7500 GCA_959609185.1 Schmidtea polychroa | reverse complement strand
GAAAAAGGCAGTGCCAAAAATTCTCGAATATCAAAAACATCGATATTTTATTGATTTATAGTCAAGGTTTTTTAATAAATACTCTTGAATTTGATAATTATTCGTCCGGAAGACCGTAAGGATTAATCTTGTCAAATTTCTTAACAACACTTGAAATTTTTTCCAATCCTGATATATTGTATTATTTTATATTTTAAAATATATAATTGTAATTGTATAATCTTTGTATAATTGTAAATATTATCATTTTGAAATATATACCTTTGTTTAAATAATTTTCTATATTTAATTTCGACCTTGAAATTATTTGTTAAATACGGATCTTAAGTTTTAATCATTTTAATTTACTAAATTTTCCATAATTTAAATTTATACGATAAATGGCTTGTTCTAAATTAGAAAATATTTGGAAAATAATGAAAAATCATAATTATGAAAGTTTATCAGAAATTCAGCACGACATGCTATGCTCACTGTGTAAAAAATTAATTGTCAATGCTCGAAGTGCTCCATGTGGCTGCAGATTTTGTTTCTCTTGTATTTCAGAGTATCTAGAAAGAGAGAATAAAACTTGTCCCGGTAACACAGAGGACTGTAAGCTGGAAATTCTCAATTTGGATGAAAATATTCTTGTGGATAATGTAATGAACAACAAAATTTCAAAGACAAGAGTTAAGTGCCCAGGAATCTCTTGTGATTATGTTGATGAATTAAGAAAAATGGAAGATCATTCACGGATGTGCAAATGTCGATCAGTTGCATGTCCATATGTGAATATAGGATGTGACAAATGCAATATATCTCATGATAAGGTTGCGGATCATTTGCAATCTGAAATAATGAAGCACACAAATCTATTGATGGATTTCATTACCAAATCCAACAATGAGATGGAGATATTGAAGTCAAATAACAACAAATTGACCGCTGAGAATGAATTTTTGCGGACTAAAATCAACGAATGGAAATTGGATGGCGAGATGAGGCGAGTAAGATTCAATATTTCATTTGATGCGGATAATTGTTGAGAATTCAGGAGGAAATTGATGATTTGCATAGGAAATGTGCTGATCAAAATATGGAAATTGAATCGTTGAATGAGGACATTCCTGCATTGAGGATTGTAGATAGAAATTTGAGCGATGGATTGAATGAATTGAAATTGGATAGCGAGAGGAGGCGAGTAAGAATCAATATTTCATTTGATGCGGATAAATGGTGAGAATTCAGGAGGAAATTGCTGATTTGCAGAGGAAATGTGCTAAATTGCAGAGGAAATATGATGAGAAATCCGCCACAATTGACCTGCTGAATGGTGAAAATGTTGCGATGAGGGGAAATATGGAAAGGAATCAAGTTTGTGAATGAATTGCAATATTGATGTGATTGATATTTGGATTGTTATTATTATTCAGGAGGAAATTGCTGATTTGCATAGGAAATGTGCTGATCAAAATATGGAAATTGAATCGTTGAATGAGGACATTCCTGCATTGAGGATTGTAGATAGAAATTTGAGCGATGGATTGAATGAATTGAAATTGGATAGCGAGAGGAGGCGAGTAAGAATCAATATTTCATTTGATGCGGATAAATGGTGAGAATTCAGGAGGAAATTGCTGATTTGCAGAGGAAATGTGCTAAATTGCAGAGGAAATATGATGAGAAATCCGCCACAATTGACCTGCTGAATGGTGAAAATGTTGCGATGAGAAGAAATATGGAAAGGAATCAAGTTTGTGAATGAATTGCAATATTGATGTGATTGATATTTGGATTGTTATTATTATTCAGGAGGAAATTGCTGAATTGCATAGGAAATGTGCTGATCAAGCTGAGCAAATGAGCAACTATATGCAATGCGGAGAATATTCATGGAAGCTCGACAAATTCTCTGATAAAATGCCAGCTGCAAAAAAAAGGAAATATGATGAGAAATCCGCCACAATTGACCAGCTGAATGGTGAAAATGTTGCGATGAGAGGAAATATGGAAAGGAATCAAGTTTGTGAATGAATTGCAATATTGATGTGATTGATATTTGGATTGTTATTATTATTCAGGAGGAAATTGCTGATTTGCATAGGAAATGTGCTGATCAAGCTGAGCAAATGAGCAACTATATGCAATGCGGAGAATATTCATGGAAGCTCGACAAATTCTCTGATAAAATGGCAGATGCAAAAAAGGGAATCAACAGCAGAATTTATAGCAAATCATTTCTCACGCATGCAAATGGTTATAAAATGTGTTTGAATGTGGATCCTGATGGTAATGGTGATGGCAAGGGCACTCATTTATCTGCGTTCTTTTGCTTGATGAAGGGCGAGTTTGACAGCATTTTGCAATGGCCATTCAGGCATTCTGTCACACTCGCATTGATAAATCAGCGCACCGGACTGGCTCATGTCAGTTATACAGTGAAATGTGCAGATAATTCAAATAGCCCAGCATATATGCAACCAACAGATAGAAATGCTGGAATGGGATATGACCAATTTATAAGCCATGCGGATTTATCAACCAATCCAGATCTGATGCGTAACAATGAAATACATATCAAATGCTCCGTTGACCTTGACTCGTGATTGAATAATATTTTTATTCTGATTAATAAATTGGTTTATTTATTTGATAATTTTCATTTATTTCATTTACAAAAATTTTAATATTAAAAGTGAAAATTGAGGATAAATTTGAAAGCAGTGAAAATTGTGCCAGATGAGGAGAATTTGTCAAATATTTGAATTATCCACCATTTGATGGGGAATTATTCAGTAATGTGAATGCAATTAATGCAATTTTGTTTCATTTCACTCGGCACCTTTCAAATATGTTCAACATCATTTAGTATATAGCAGCAAAGGAGAGAACTGCGCATCAATAACAGCCAATGAGGAAATTGCCAGTTGCGGATAATTGTTACGGCTTTTTATTAGTTTGGGCCTAGCAAAGCATTTCTGTGATCTAGCAAGGAATAAATGGAAATGCGGCTCAGCATTTATTTGACAGCAAATTTTTCGATTTCGTATGTGGAAGCGCTGGAGCAATCTTTTATAAGCTGTAATTTATATGTAAAGCAAGAACTTTATTAATATTATCATAATTATTTTGTGTCAGGCCTCAGTTTCAAATAAGGTCAAACTTGATAAAAAGAACTCGAGGACGCATATCAATTCTTATGTTACATTTCAACCAATTTTATGGCTCCTCCTAGTTCATCCGGCTGCTGGAGCCGTTTCCACCCGACATTAAACGGCACTGGAATCCATCAGTAAAACAAAACCTTCAAATCTGACAAATTTATAATTATAAATTTATAATTATAATTATAATTAACTTTGACATCTTTTGCACTTTTTGCACCTTTCATGTCTGTGATTGGCGGGAACTGAGCTAGTTTAATTACGTTGCAAGTTCAATTGCATTTTATTCAATAAACTCGATGATGTTAATGTGCAAGTTCCATATTTAATTCGTATATTATTGTTATAATTATCAACACACGGCAAATGCCATAGACCTTCCATAACACTGCCTAGCAAAGATGACCAGATATTGAATGGCCATTGATCAAAATTATGATAAGATAAACGCTTTAACAACGTTTTGTACACACTGAACAAGTAAGCAGCCTACTTGAATTCTTTGATTTGTATTTTATTGTTAGAATTAACAATAGACTTATCAACAGCAAATCAATAGCAATTGTTAAAGTAAGATTTTAATTTTTTAGCTTGACCTTTCAATGAAGAATGGATGGCGAGAATCCTAGCTACAAGGAACAAATATTGAGAAGGGAAACCAACTGGCACCTCTACACTACCTAAATATGAGTCCAGTTGAACATTAGAATACCCCTTTGGCAATGGTAAAACATTTCTTTTATCCTTCTGATGACTCAATTTGGTGACATTTTTGGTATTTTGACGACTTTTGAAAACTAATTTTTATTTTTGTTTTAATTTTAATATTCCTTACATGGTATAATTTAGTCAAACCATAATTTTATACAACAATTTTATACTAAATATTTTTTCTTTAAACCAACTGAACAATCCTTTTGTACAAAATGACGCTTTCAAAACTATGTGAGGTTGCTTCCACACTTTTTTAAGGCTCCTATTTATTCGCTATGTATTTTTTACTAAACGCTATGTATTTTATTAGTGCCTTTATGTATTTTTTTCTAAGTAAATATTTATAAAATGCTAAGTATTATATTAAATATATAAGTAAAAAAATAGAATTCATTAGGTATTTAATTATTATATTATAGGTAATATTTTTAATTTTTATAAGTAAAAAAATACAAAAACTAAGTAAAACAATGAAAAATTCATAAGAATAAACAAAAAGTGACACAATAAAAAAATCCATAAAAATACAAAGACTATTTCACAAAGACTATTATAAAAATATTTGAAATTATTGTTTTAATAAGGCTTTTTTAGCTTTAGTTGGTCTTCCTCTTGGTAGTTTACTTCCAATAGAAGTATTCTTAGCTACTGCCGGTACTTTGCAATATTTAAGTCTGATTGAAATGCCGACAACATGCTTGCAAATAAATTTTTTTAAAATGCTGGAAAATTGCACTGACCGTCGGCCCAATTGGCTTTATCGTTTGGTAAATTAATGCGCCAGACAGTAAAAGCTCGCTTCGTAAATTGATCGAATGTTGTCCAGCGCATTTTTTCAACTTTGTCAATGTCTTCTTGAGTTATGGTTGCGTCACTAGCTGAAACATAGTAGTTTGTCGACTGTTCTTGGGGCACCGAAAGAATTGCTTTGCTTTCTTTAGCCCATTGATAAGACAGTGTCCATAATGCTGGGTCGATTGATTGTTTTGTAATAAACTCCTTCAGACTTCGAGGATATGCTAGTGACCACTTTTTAACAATATCTAAAGCTCTAATAGTTTCTTCGTCTTTAAGAACTCGATTATTTGACTCTAGATTATTGTTAGTACTTGGCGTGAAGGGCATGTATCCTTCATACCAAGTATTGTGTGTCGTAAGCCACATCATATTCATATAGTCTAAAAACTCAGTCGCTTTTTTTGTCTCCATTTTTTAACAAATAGAGAACTTGCTTTTCAAAAATGACTTGGTTTTGTGACAATTGAAGTTGATCTACATCTACAATTAATTCGTTTTGATCTTCTTTAGCTACTAAAGATTCGGTTTTTTTGACACAATTTCTACGCATATGTGCCCAACACATCACAATTTCATTTTTATTAAAAACTTGTGAATAAGCTTTACGTATAGCGTTAGAAGCATCAGAAATCAATACACGAGGATTGAATAATGATGCATTTATTTTTTTCAAGCCAATATTGATACTTAAAAAAATAAAATTAAAATCAGCAGTTTTTTCATTGGTACATATACCTAGGTCAAACGAATGAAAATGCCTATCTAAATCGGTTGTACCAATGATTAAAATTGGATAGCCCTCATAAATTCATATATTTTGCGGATTTTTCAATAATTTTTTAAATATTTTTGTTTTAACCAAAATTAATTAGTTTGAAAACTGAAAAATCTTTCTACAACGTGAAATCTTTAAAACCTTAAAAGCTGGGGAATTTTCAGGAAATTAAAATATTTTGGGGTTTATTTAATGTTTCTAAATATTTTTTGTTTTAACCAAATGAAAGTGCTTTTTTATTTAAATTGGACTTTCAAAAGACCATAAATTGTATATAAACCTCAAAAATCCATTTCAGTCCACTTTTTACTTTCAAACTTTTAAAATTTAAAATATTTTTCGAAATTATTTTGTTTAAAACAATTGAGATATCTTTCTATAAAATGGCACCTTGAAAACCTTAAAAACTTTTTCAACGAAAAACCTAAGTACTATTTTTTACTAAAAATATTAAAAATATTTTTAAATGTTAAAGTTCAAATAATTTTTAAAAAGCATCTTTTGCATCTGTGTTGGGCTAGAACTGATTTCTAGACCCAAAACTCTTAATTGTGACTAAGGTGCGTAGGTACATAGCACGCAAATAGTAATAAGTCCAGTTAAATAGAAAAATAAACCAAATAAACAATATTACTTAAAAGGAAAAACAACAAAAATATAAACACAGAAATTAAATAAAATGATACAAACGCATGAAGTAGTGCAAGAAACTAACTCAAAAATAGCAAAGAAACGCAAAATTACAAAAGAACAGACTCGGATAGCTTAGAAAGATGGTAAAACATTGAAAAATTCTAGAAAATCCCAGAACATTTCATAAGAATGGCGATAACCATCATGAAAGCCATATAAAACAATAAAAGTAATCAAAATAAAATAAATTAGCTATAAAAATAAAAATTCTTAAAAAGAAATTAGGAAAAACATCATTAAAATAAAAATTAAATTAAAATTAATATGGAATGTTCTGGAACCGTTCAAAATCCATAATGGAGGTAAATTTAGCAAAAAAATGATTAGAGAATAAAAATTTAAAAATAAAAAAAAATTATGGCACAAAAATTGCCATTAAAAATATCAAAAATAGAAAATAGAAAATTCTAGAATAAAAAGAATTCGAGTTTGTTTTAATGCATCAATACATACTCGTGTACTTGCATACACAAAAATAGGTATATATACCGACGCATTTAAGTCACAATTTCAATCTTTATGCCAAAAATTTTCTTCGAAGATCTTGGAAAAACGACAAATAGTAAGAACCCGTTGATTGCTTATTATTATAATGATATATTTTTTATTTATATGATCGCCCCATGTCTTATTAAATGTATTATGATTAAGTTCCACCTTTTACTTATTTTTTTTTGTTTTTTTTGTATTTCATTATTATTTATGCTGAACAAGAGTGATCAACGTCGTCGTAGACGTATATAGCTCGCAACGTTGACCAGCCTTGTTTCCAACCTAAAATCATTCTCATACACAAAAGAACGGGTCTACGACCCTAAAAGCACTAAAATTATAGTTTTCATAACCAGAGGTCGCCACGAACTATTGGTGTTCAACCATGAGTAGGGCGGGTAAATCCATCTTGGTAGTTGGTATAGTCATAGGGACTATGCGGACGAAGCAATTTCTGGGATATTAATCGTGGGTAAATAACACAATAGGGCCTATCGTACCGTATTCAGTTGAATCGGGAAAGTAGGTAAATTCTAATTAATTCGACTTTTCAGTAAATCACATACATAAAATAAACATCCAACTATACTATAGGAGACACAACATTAGGAAAATCTAAACGGGAAATATCCCAGACTCAATATACTACAAAGGCACTCTGGTAGTCGGTTAATTGCACAAACTATTCTATTATTTAGTATGCTTAATATTGAATATTATTAATAGACTCTATTGATATTATTTATAATTATATTTAATCAGAAATTTATCTAGTTCACATTCGATGGTGTAAATATCTAATGGGTGATACTTTAATTTTGCTAAAATTGATACCTTAAACGTACATTGAGCGAGCCCGTCTCTACGATGCAGTATCATAAA
>CAUHTR010000346.1:0-18602 GCA_959609185.1 Schmidtea polychroa | reverse complement strand
TTACTCAATGCAACTCAAATGTATTTGGGTGATTATTACAACTTCTTGGGAATACTTTAATTATACGACCACTTAACTACTGCTAGTGGCTCATACCTCGCAAATTGATCCGATTGCTTTCCTGCTTTGACTTAGGACTTTAATAATTTCTGCTTGTTAAATTGATTATCACAGGCATAATGGTCTAACGATTATATTCTTTTATTTATTTCTCTTTGGCTGTTTTATTTTAACTATTATTAAATACGGTTTCAATTTCATTTCTTCTCTATTGAAATTTCCAATATTCCGTCTTCTATAAATTCCTCTCTAATTCTGCTTCTCCAAATAGATTTCCTTCTTCATTTTGCAATTAGTGGGTTTCTTTTATAAACTGCCATTTCCAGACAATTATAGATAATTATCTTGCGTACAGCGTATCCTCCTGGACATTCCTAATTCCCGCATTATCTTTGACATCTGTCAAGATATATCATTTTGTTTCATTTATCCTTTTTATGTTTTCCGACTGTTCCAGTGATTAATTTATTTTCTCGTGTAACACTAAAGATAAGAAATTTTTTATTACATTTTGTAATTTGATTTCATTGATTTTTTGCTATATCTTTTTCGTTTTCCAATTTCTTCGCTTCATTCAAACCCCACGCGCAATTTGAGAGCATTACATCATTTATTGTAGCCTTTTTCCAGATCACTTTATTTCTTTTTGGAACATTATTTATTTTTTTTGTTATTCAGGTATCTTCAACAATACCATCATCGTATCTGTTCTTCGGTTCTTTACGCGAGTGACTCATTTTGTCGTGCCCATAGCTCTCTTATTATCTGCAGTTTTATCCGAGTGATATTATTGTTGGGTATTCGAGTTGGAGATAGTAGATGGATTGGGCACCGCTGGCACAGGGCACCGCTAGCACAGTACCCCCCCCGTCGTAAAATTTTAAAAAAATTCTAAGTCTAAAAGTACATTTTTTTCAAGGTCAAATTTAAACAAAGACATATGACTCATCAAGGTCATTGAAACAAAGACCATGACTCATCCTATGACTCATCAAATTTCTCAAGGTCATTTAAACAAAGACCATGACTCATCCTATGACTCATCAAGGTCATTTTCAAGGTCATATGACTCATAATATGACGCATCAAGGTCAAAAAATTTTTTCAAGGTCAGTTAAACAAAGACCATGACTCATTCAAGATCATTCTCAAGGTCATATGACTCATCCGACGAGTCATAAAACAACAAAGACCATGACGCATTCAAGGTCATTCTCAAGGTCGTATGACTCATTCAAGGTCACTTTCAAGGTCGTATGACTCATCCAAGGTCATTTTCAAGGTCGTATGACTCATTCAAGGTCATTCTCAAGGGGTTATGACTCATACTATGACTCATCAAAAATTTTCAAGGTCATTTTCAAGGTCATCTGAGTCATCCTATGACTCAGCAAGGTCATTTTCAAGGTCGCATGACTCATCCAAGGTCATTCCCAAGGTCATATGAGTCATCGCGATGAGTCATCAAGGTCATATTATTATTTTAAAAAATATTATTATTTTTAAAAATATTATTATTTTATTTTTAATTTTTTCAAAGTTCCCGCCAACGAAAATTATTCATCCATAGCTCATTTCAAAGCTCAATCCAAGGCCTTTCGAATGAGCTATATATCTTGTTATTAGGATTATTATAATTATAATTATTATATTATTTATTATATTATTATTATTATTATTATTATTATTATTATTATTATTATTATTATTATTATTATTATTATTATTATTATTATTATTATTATTATTATTATTATTATTTATTATTATTATTATTATATTATTATTATTATTATTAATCTATATACACCGAGTCTATCCGACAAAATATTTTGTCCCCCTATGGGTAATGCTCACAAGGGTACTGGTCACGCTCAACAAATCAACAAATCAACAAAACATACATTTATTTAAACAATAAAATAATGTAAACTAAATATATATAGTATGATATTCATTAATCAGTGTTGAACAGGCTTGACACTTGCGAACATTCTTCTCGTGACACTTAGAACAAACAATTACGTGACCACACGGTAAATACAAAACCGAAACTCGATTTTCTTTACAAATTGAACAAGTTAAATACCTTTTCTTAACATCGTTCAGTTTTTTCGTTAGCTTATTTTCAATCAAATCGGCTTTCGCTATCCATTCATAAATCAATCTACTATATCCAGGTTTCAACCTTAAATACATATAACTCCAAAAGTATTCATTCAGTGAATCGTTGTTTACTGCTATTTTCTCTAAGTACATTAAATAACAAGATAACTTTAAAATGGATTTCTCATAATTAAATAAATCAACAAATATTCAATAGAGGAATGTTTGAAAATCTTTAAAATATTTATGATTTGCTTATCACTGTAAGTATCATGATTATTTATAAAATCTTCAACTGTGTTGTTAAAAATTCAATGAAATTTCAGAATAGGTTGGACTTAATTTTTCCTTATTTCTAGTAGGACTTCCTTGCTATAAATGACATATATAAAAAAAAATATTGACAAAATAATAAATTACCAAATGTGTTACACATTCATCAGTTTTATTTGTAGAAATCATTAGTAATAAATTTCTTAATAACTAAATTACTTTTGTTTTTTACATTTATAAAAATTGTGATAGCCAATCAAAATAGAGCTTTCAAAATGTAGAAATTGTAACCAACAAATGTATAACAATAATAAGCATGACTAGTACCCTTGCAACCTGTTTAAAGTTTTATTATTATTATTATTATATTATTATTATTATTATTATTATTATTATTATTATATTATTATTATTATTATTATTATTATATTATTATTATTATTATTATTATTATTATTATTATTTATATTATTATTATTATTATTATTATATTATTATAGTCATCGATATAGCTGCATGCTCACTGCAGACTATATAAAATATATTGATATAGCTGCATGCTCACTGCAGACTATATAAAAAATACTGATATAGCTGCATGCTCACTGCAGACTATATAAAAATATACTGATATAGCTGCATGCTCACTGCATACTATATAAAAATCACCATTAAATATAAAAATCACCATTAAATATAAAATTATAATAAAACAACAAATACTTGAAAAAATTAAAAAAAAAATCTGATTACAATTTTTATTCAATATGTATATATAAAATTACAAGTTTTTTATACAAGTTATAATACAAGTTTTTATACAATTTTTTATACAATTTTTATAAATCAAAATATAAAGTTTTTTTTTTCTTTTCAATTTGCCCTATTTAAATTTGATCTTCTTCCCATTCGCTGTCGTCAAAACTGGGACTTGGAGCTGGACCGAATTCCTCATCATATTCGCTTAATTCATCAACTCCTAAATAATGCCCAAATGCGTAACTTATGTTTTTTCCTAGCCACGCGCGCTTATCCATTATTACTTAGGGCAATTTTCGAATTTTTAAATGTAAAAAGTTGGTGATTTCTAGTACCTATTAGTAGTAGGATGTGTCACCTCCAGGACATGTCACCTCCAGGACACATATATATAAGTAGGTCAAGTTAAAATTAAGTAGATCAAGTTAAAATTATGTAGGTCACGACTATATAGGTATTAAAATATGTAGGTCAAGTTACTTTAAATATATGTTACCTCCAGGACACTATATAAATAAATAAGTCAAATTAAGTAGGTCACGACTATATAGTTTATAAAAATATGTAGGTCAAGTTATTTTAAACATGTATCCCTATAATATATACATCATTCAAAAGATATTTGAGAGTAGAGTACAATGATCATACCTTCAAAGGTGTATGGTGAATCCCTAACCTTCAAAAGGTGCAAAACCCTCGAATTTTTTCAAACTCTATAATACATATCTTTCAAAAGGTAATTGAGATGTGAGTATGATGGTCATACAATCAAAGGTGTATGGTGAGTCCTTCACCTTCAAAGGGTCAAAAATTTTCGAATTTTTTCAAACTTTATAATATATATACATCATTCAAAAGGTATTTGAGAGTAGAGTGTGATGGTCAAACCTTCAATGATGTATGGGGAGTCCTTACCCTCAAGTGTCAAAAACTTTGATTTTTATTCAAACTGTAAATTGATCATTTCAACAAATTTTCAACCCAACAAATAAATTTCCCAACTCAAAAATTTCCCAAATTTTAAAAATTCCCAAAACAATTTTCCAACTCAAATTTTTTCAAAAATTAAAAAGTCCCAAAAATGAAATTCCCCAAATTTCCCAACTCAAAATTTTTCAAATTTTAAAAAGTTTTCAAAACTATTTTCCCAAATTTTCCAACTAAATAGTAAAAGAATGTTTTACATTTTTTTTTTCCTCGAATACATCAAACCAAAAATTTAACAAGGTTCGTCACACAAATCGAATTCTGAAATCAAACAAATGCATTTAATAAAAATTAAAATCATCGACATACACAACCGCCGTTCGCCCCCCCCGCCCGCCGCCCGCCGCCGCCGCCCGCCCGAAGGGGCTGGCGCGGTAGTTTGTAAATTTGGTTTAGTTTGAATATTATTTTGAGTATTAATAACAAAGGTAAAGAAATAAATGTTTATTAAATGTATATAGTATGATACTCATTAATATACATTGAACATGCTTTACATTTGCGAACATTTGAATCATGGCATTTAGAACATACAATTACATGTCCGCAAGGTAAAACAAAACCGATACTTGATTTTCTTTACAAATGTAACAAGTTAAATACATTTTCCTACCATCATTGAGTTTTTTCCTTAGCTTATTTTCAATCAATTCGGATTTCGATATCCATTCATAAATCAATCTACTACTATATCCTGGTTCCAGCCTTAAATCCATACAATTCCAAAAGCATTCATTCAATGAATCATTATCTACTATTGCTTTGTCTAAATGCATCAAATAAATCGATAACTTCAAAATGCATTTATTGTAATTAAATAAATCAATCAAATATCCAATGGAGGAATGTTTGAAAATTTCTAAAATTTTTATGGTTTCCTTTTCAGTGAGAGTATCATAATTGTTCATAAAATCTTCAACGGTGCAGTTTAAAAACTTGAATGATCTCGTGGTCATCAGTAATTTCTTAATAAATTTATGAAAATACTTATATTCTGCACACATTTATAAGAGATACATTAAAACAACTCATTTATTAAACAAGAAAATAATTTAAAATCAATAATGGTAATTTTAAGGATTATCTTCGTTAGATTTTATTGAATAATGGTTCATTAAAAGGTCTTGAAGAGCTCTATCCAATGGTTATATATTTGAAGATATAATGTTTGTGCACAATATAGTAAGTATTATTATTTTTATTATTATTTTATTATTATTTTTATTACAAACTACATTCTAATAAAATACTTTTACACATCAAATTATAAAAAAAAAAAAAAAAAAAAAAAAAACCGATAATTATAAAACGAAAAAGAGACTTTACAATAATTTCTATTTTACAAAAATTCAAACAAGTCCGATCACAGAATTAAATTAATCTTGTATATGTTGATTGATGAGATCGGGATCTGCTCCTGATTGAATATCATTATCGTCATTATCAATGACATCAACCCCTAAATAATGACCATATGCAAAACTAGAGTTTTTCTCTACCCAAGCTCTTTTATCATCATGATTAGTTAAAGCAATCTTTGAGTTTTTAAAGGTAAAAAGCTGATGATTTCGGGTTCCTATTCTAGTCTGAGGTACAGAAATAACTGTGTTGTTGTTGTAACAGTCTAAATAAGATTGATGTTTTATATCTGTACCTGGTAATTTTACGCCCTTAGCTCTCATAGTAGATTTATTTCCTAAAAGACTGTAGCACTTTGGTCGCAAGAAAACCCACTCACTATATCCTACACCCTTACTCTCATCCTTAAACTTTCCTATAACTGAGTCGAGTCTCCTAGAATATAAAGGATGAGAGGGATCATAATTTGAGGTGTCTAACAAGTCATCCGAAATCATCGCTGGCAAAAGAACGTCAAGCTTTACATTTTTGACCTCTAAGAAGAAACTATCGGTATCACCCGCAACTATATTTATATCACAGTTAAACTGACTCCTATATTTTGATAATTCTATGTACTGTAATTGATACATCCTTAGTTTGGATAAATCCAGCACTGATTGTCCGATGTAGCTGGGTCTATCCAAACATATAGACTCCTTATTGAGATGTACACCAAAAAGATCATCATCAATTTTGATGGTTTTTCTAAATGATGGTTTTGATGAATATGTAATTAATTTTTCCGCGGAATTACATAGTCGTAAATTTAATCTCTTCTTAAGGTTTTCAACGGATTTACCGTACAAGCTATTATTATACAATTTGAATAAATCTCTGTACAGTTCACTGCTTGCTTCAGCTCTTAGCTGTGTATTTTTATTTATATAATTTTTAAAAATCGGTGCTTGCTTGAATTTTGTAGCTCTATGGATGTGTACAACTTTGGCACCAAGAGACAAATAAAGCTTGAGAAGCCTCCAATGAAGAACATGGTTCTTCTTTGGCCAATGCGTGAGCATCAACTTCTCAACTTTCGAACCAGGCGGGCACATTTTCTCAGGAGCAAGAGGAAAGTCATTTAAGAAATCATGAAAAATTTCTGGAATATCTATATCCACTTCTATGGTATAACCATAGGGAAGGATTTCAATGTCAGCATTCATGCACTCAAGCAATACATCATTCAATCCATCATACACCCAAGTGAAATCAGCAAAAGGAAGATTTTGGCTAAGAGCCCAACCATACAGATTATTTATATCAATATATAATAATTCTGTATTATCAGAAGCAGCAACGTAATGTTTGTTAACAAATGTTAACCCACCACGTATTCCTCCTTCGTAAAAATTGAACATTTCCATGTCCTGTAAAAGTTCTATAGGCTCAGTTAATGTCATAAGCGCTGAGGCCCATGACATACCCGGAATACCATAAAAGTTTAGAGGTTCTAGACCATTGTATGCAATGGCCTTGGCACGAAATTGTTGGAAATAGTCCGCAAGGAGGAATACATCCAATTTTTGATAAGTTAACATATAGTCAGCCAATTTAGTACAACGTTGTTGAGTCCAAATAAGTTGAGCCTTAGCATACTCATCTTCAGTAACACCAGACCAAATAGGAGGCAATTCATAAGTGGTTTCAAGTACATCCAAATCAGTCGCATAATCATAAGGAAATATGGCTTTAGCATCTATTATTAGCCTATCAAAAACCGACGAAGTCAAAGGAAGATCAGTTAGAGTTTTTACAGCCTTAGCCAAAGAACAATTAACAAATTGTATGCTGTCGATAAAACGAACAGCTAATTTTTTAATGTGAACAATCATCGAGATAAATTTCTCTGTGCTTGTGGGTATTATATTCAAATTCCAAGAAGGAAAGCCATTGAGACCATATTTTAAAATATGGTGTAAGTCGTAGCCTCGTAAATTATGAAATACAATCGGCAGCTGTTTATAAATTCTGCGAGCCATATTACATTTCCTACAGGCTGCACCGAGATAATTACCAGTAAAATGGTCATGATCTCGAACAGCAAGGGATAAAACCTTCTTGCAAAGATAGCAGTTCCTACAAGATTTGAATTGTCGTTCCTCAGCAAAAGTCATAGGTCCTAACCGTTTTTTCCCTTCAAGCTCATAATAAGGTAGGACAATTGTGACAGCAATTTCCTCTACTTTTTTAAGAAATTGAGGTATACAATCAAGACCATAAAACTCGTAATACGATTTTCTATTGTTAAGATTATTTATTAATAAAAGACCTGCTGAAATAGGTAAATGTATTTGATGATGTTTAACATCTTTAGGTAAAACCGATTCAAAATCGGCATAAATAACAAAGGGTGGGGTGATTCTCTTTGAATGATTTTGAAACTCTAAATATTTATTTTCGGGTAAAGTGTAAAGGGTTGTACCCGTTTGATTTTTACTGCATAGGGCCACATGTTTAGTGAAAGCATTGTCTAATCGAAAACCGTTAAGACAATGTGGGCACCATTTGCATCTTATTTGAATACTACAGTCATTATTACGATGGCAGTTCATTAAACGTGTAATGTTGGTCACTGCGGTGTAATGATAATTATCCTTATTTTCCAAGAGTAATAAATAAATTGGAGTACCGATAGTAACCGTTGATCTGTGAATTATACTTAAGTGGGGGTGTTTAAAAACATAGTCATTAGGAACCTGATCATCATCAACTATCACAGTAGGGGTATAAGCCAGAACATTTATGGCAAGATTTAAGTCTAAATTTTTCTTTTCGAATTTAGGTATATTACACAATTTCATCGGACAATCCGTGACTTCATTGTAATTAAGAATATTTAAAAGATTTTCATATTTTGAAACTCTTTCAGGGTGGCTACCTATTTCATCTTTTTTCAAGAGCGCGAGAATACTATAAAGGAAACACTTATGATCCTTATTTTTAACATTAATAATTGCTCCTTTAGATTTCAAATCTGCGGGTGTACGAATGTAACTATGACCAGATAGGCGACAAATAGGAGCAAATTTAGTCAGAATGAAATCAATCTCTAAGATATTAATTACTCTCCAGCCACTACCTAAATAGGTAAACTTTTCAATTTTTTCGTTTAACTTATTAACTCCCTCAATTAAAAAGTTATCCGAAAAGATCTCGGCGTTATTTGAAAAGTAGTTGTCACGGATTTCCCCATCTTTTTCAAATCTTATAAGAATAGCGAATTGAATTTTGACGCTACCCATGTTATTTATTTCAGATGTTAACTTTTCAGTGATTTTATCCGTTATTATAATTTTAATTAATTGTGAATCGGCAATATTAAATCGAATAGTTCGAATGGCGCCATTTAAATTTGATTCTATTATCGGCTCAATCGCTAAAGATGATCCACCTATTTGATTTATAGTATTTATAGTATTATCATTATTTATATTTTCATTTATAGCATTTATAGTATCAATATTATCATTTATAATATCATGATTTATAGTATATGTAATATTATTACATTCGTCATCACTGAGTAGAATGACTTCATTTTTAATAATTTCGTCGTCACTGATCTCAATAACTTCAGTTTTTATAATTTTATTTTTAATTTTAGACACCCTATGTTCAGCAGGTCTTTTATTAGATTTCTTTTTTGTGTTATTATTTAAAATATTTACAATTTCAATGTTATTCTTATTTATTATTTTAAACAGTTCTTGTTTATTTGTTTTGAAAGAATTTAAGTGCTGAGAATGTTGACTATAAAATTCCTTATACCTTACACTCTGGGAAGTTTTGCATATGGGGCAAATAAAAAAGTTGATGCCATTAAAAGGTTGGCGATAATATTTCTTCATATTTTTGTGGCATTTATTGTCATGACCCATAGACGAATTACAATATTTAGGATAAAATTTGCCTAATAAAAGTTAAATAATTATTTATTGAATGAAAATGTATTATTTATTTAATAATAATAATAATAATAATAAATGTAATTTAATCTTTCATTTAAAATTTGTCTATAATATTATCAACTATAAAATAATTAGTTAATGTTAAATAATGCTAAGTTATTAATTATTATTATTATTATTATTATTATTATTATTATTATTATTATTATTATTATTATTATTATTATTATTATTATTATTATTATTATTATTATTATTATTATTACTACTACTACTATTACAATTACTATTATAATTATTACTATTACAATTACTATTTTAATGATAACTGAAATAATTTACATAAAGTTATATTTACATTATATTTACATAAAATCTATATTATTATTAAGTTATTAATTAATTAAAAACTATATATTAATAAAATGAAACATACATTTTGATTCGTTATTCGAAACTGAGTCCCCAATAGGGATGGGAGCATTCAAATTATACACAACGGAGGTATCCACTACTGCGGCATTTATTATTGGAAAATTCTTGTTATGAGAAACAGAAGATTCTAAAATGTTAATGGTAATACAATTTTAATTAAACTAATAAATTACCATTTTGGAATATGTTTGAAATATCTAATATGTCGTCATTTTCGGTAATTGCGGCCCAATCACCAAAATAATTGTCTAAATAATAAAGATAATAATAATAATTAAAGTATTTATAATAATTATAAATATACCATTTCCATCATTTCCAGAACCTAATCGCCTATTGAAGACTGACGAGTTAACGGTACGAGTTTCTAATTGTAAATTTAATTATTTAATATAAATAAATAAATAAAAATCCTTACCATTTCTCGAAAGAACCACATTGATTTTAGTATTAATTGATGACATTTTAAAATTGTAATAAAATAATTATGATGAAATTTGTATTACAATTGTTTATAACGTGATAATATGCCTTTGTTAATCATGCACGGAGCATGCACCGTTCATGACGGACTTTGTTATTATTGTAATAATATAAAACATAATAATAAAACAAAATAATAATAATAATAATAATAATAATAATAATAACAAAACATAATAATAATTATAAAATAATAAAACACATTTTTATAAAAACATTTATTATTTAATAGACATAAGCCATCCTAAACAATGTTGTCCGCACGTACGAGTTAAAGGGTGTTGATACATTGTTTTATTATATACAATAGGTTTGCCCATTGTTTGTAGTTTCGAAACCAATAAAGCAGGATAATAGAAACCCATAGGATCGAATACATGTATCTTATCTGGTTTCATATAGATTGCAATCCAATGCTCTCCGCCGAGATGAGATGAATGGGTATTGACGATTATGGCTTGATTATTTTTCAAAAATGGTATTTTATCGAGAGGAAAAACTCCTAAAAATTCATTTCCTAATATTTGTTTTCCAATTCGATTAACCTGAACAGAACTATTTTAATAAATTAAACAGTATAAAAAAACAACTTACTCCATGACAACTTTCTGTATTTCTGTATACATTTATACCAGAACCGTTCTATTTGCAGTAATTTGAACTTCATTTTCAAATACTCCATATATTATAACATGCACAGGTTCTGTAATAGCTTTTGCAAACTTTATATCTAATCGTAAATTTCCATTTTGAGGTAATTGACTCTGATTCAAATCAAAATCTGGGGCCAAAACAAATGTAAAGAATGGATATTTGGTTTTGAATTCTTCAAGAGTTATGCCGCAATTCAAATTTTTATCTAAATATCCCATATTTCTAACAATACTCTGCATATATGTAGCACAGTAATTGTCACTATCGAAATCTTGAGTATATGTTTCTCGATAATCAGTATTTTTCGACAAAGTTAGAGATGTAACACCAAAGTTTTGAAAATTGAGCTTGAGGCACTATATGAACCATTATATTGTGCTTCACCTTGAAATGTTACCAGAATAAAGTTTGGCATTCTTCTATCTCCAAATATTTGTTCCTTATAGAAGGAAGAAGCACCTTTGGCTATTGCAAATGAAACAATTTCTTTTGTTTTCAGAGGATAGATTGCATGCTTAGAATTAAGACCCAACTGATGACCTGCTAATACCGACGGATCAACTCGAACTCTTCTTACTAGTAATTTTGCATCAACTAATTGACATATTGGTTGACCAGCACCACTAGTTAATGATAAAGAAGAATCGGTTCTTTTCAGTCTAATGTGTACATTGACTCCTGGAAGTAAATATTTTGGTTGATCCATAAAATCGAGTTGTAATGATGAACACATGGTGAAAATCTTTGAGCCTTTAATCCATTTTTTCCGTTCGTCATCAGTTGCTGCATAACCCATAGGAGTAAGACATGTATTTTTGGTGTCGGTATTATAATTTAAAATAGTTTCTATTATCGCCTTGTGGATATATGTATTGTTGCCACCTTCAATCTTGATATTATTAAATCCAAGAATAGCATCTTTAAAAAGTGTATGAAACAAAAAATTATTAGGTATTGTAGCATCAGCATCACCCAAAGCCTTTTTATCTTTATCTATAACCTTGATTTGAACAATCAATAAAGTATCATTCAAATCTAAATATTCTGTTTGAGAACCATTGATGTAAAATTCTACATCATTTCTACTATCGGTAATTGAATTCATAGGAAAAACTTCCTCAAATGCCCCAAATTCTATTACAGCCTGGGGCGATGGTCTATCAAATATACATAATTCAGATTTACCACAAATCATTTTGCAAATATAGTTCCATGTCCTTTCATTCGTTTGTTTATACGTGATATTCCATGTCTTTTACGTTTTGGAGCTGGACCTGGAGGCGTATCTTTTTGAAACATACCTGCAACCCCTGGTAAAACTTTCCCTAATTCAGCTAAAGCATTTGTTTTTAGAGATGGTAATATTTTCTGTTCATTCATAATAACATCTTTTGCAGTTTTCATACCAAAACTACCAATACGTTTAAGAATAGGCAATGCAAATCTACCAATTGTTCTCAACCATCCCGATCCGTACTGTTTACCAATAAAATATGGTAATTCACCGCCAGATTGGCTATCACTATACATACTAATAATATCAGAATTAGCCATCTACTTTACGAAAATGTAATGTCAAATGAGTTTTTGAACCTTTTGGAAAGTTTATAAGTTTTCCACTATCATCACGAATATTTATTTCTATATTGTTTATACATGAACTTGCTATTGGTAAATACATGGGATTATCGATATTTATATTGACAACTTCATCATGTTCATATTTTCCAATCCATACCGATTTCAAAAGAGGAACACTGGAATCACCAACAATTATGGGCTCGATAATGTTAGTATATATGAACATTTGTTGATGATGTTCTAGTATTCTTGGTTTGCGTATACCAGTCGATTTTTCTCTATATTTTTGCTTATCTAATCCAAGTGAATTTGCCAAATTTTTATCAAATGTAACTTCGCAAATATCCTCATTCAAACTGAAGGTAAACATCAAATCTTTCACAATTTCCAAATTTTTAAATATGTGTGAACAATTGAACTTTAAATATTTAAGTAATACATCAAGTTTATCAAAATATAATTCATCAGCAAAGATGAATGATTCTTCAACTTCATCATTATACGACACAGATATTTTGATTTCTTCTTTCACTATACTGTTTGCTTCAAATAGATTAAAACGTAATAAATACTCGGTCTCCATAACAATATTTTTCAGCTTATTGCAACCCATTCGTTTGGCATCTTCAATAGTTTCGAATGTTATTGTAAATGGTTTAAAATCACAACTGATATTTAATCCATCCTTGTAAAATATATAGCAATGCGAATCTAATATTTGGTTCGGAATATGATATGTTTTATCATAATTACTAATAATAAAGATACCGCTACATGTTTTCACAATATTCCTTTTGAAATCAATCTTACATTGACTATAAAATGGGAATGTGTTGTACACGAATGTAAAATCTTGCAGTGCAACTTCCCAGTCACCATTTAAAGAAATCGGATTCTGGAGATTGACCATAAATTTACTGGCTTGATTGTCTGGATGAATTAATGGGCAACTATTGCTCGGTAAAATAGTATAAAAATTCACTTTACTAGGTCCTTTGCTGATATCCATGACGGGTTTTGATAACCATGCCATTTGACATAGTATTGTTTATCCTTGCCGACCTTTTTAGTTTTCAATATTTTTTGAATTCTAAATACCTTTGGAGGAGGAATGACTTGTAATTCCTGCTCATAAAATTTCCCTTGTACAATATTATTATCACTGTCTTTGATGACATACATTACAGGATTCTGTTTAGTATTTATTTTTGAAATTACAAAGACTTCATCACTCCAATTTGTATCAAAATTTTTAATAAATGGTGATGCACTAATTTTACTAATTCTAACATGATCACCGACTTTATATTTAGGTTTTGCAATTTTTACAGATTTCTTAGAATAGAATGTTTTTGATGTAATATCAACCGGTCTTAATCCATTCAGTCCTCGGTGTGATGAATGATTATAACTTGTTATTATTTTCGGTAAAGCATTTACCCATTTTTTATTACCTTGATGCACGAACAATTTCTTTAATCTATCTCTCAATGTTCGATTAAATCTTTCAACATGGGCAGCTTTGTATTGAGAATGTACCGAGTAGTGATTTATTTTCAGTTTATCGAGGACTTGCTTAACTTTGCTATTGTAGAATTCTTTACCTAAAATAATAATAATAATAATAATAATAATAATAATAATAATAATAATAATAATAATAATAATAATAATAATAATAATAATAATAATAATAATACCCAAATCTGTTTGCAAGTTATTAGGATGTCCATCTTTAAATAAAATATTAATTGCCTTTGACATTTCATCTGCAGATTTTGCCTTGACTGGTATTGCTCGTGCAAACCTGCTGTATACATTAATACATGTTAAAATATATTTATTCCCATTGTTAATTTTCGAATACGGTATCATCTCCATCAAATCCATTTGCCATAAATCGTCAATACCAAATGTTTTATAGGCTCTTGTTGGAAATCTTTTCCGCATTGGTTTGTTCAAACTGTACGCAAGCTGATCTGATAACCACTTCTGGGTTTCTTTTTTCGAATTCGGAACTCTTTTCTTTAATTTTGCCACTCCACCGAAACCGGCTTCGTCTTCTGGGTTCGTCCAAATCTTCTCCATTACAGCAAGAAGATTTAAAATTAAAATTTAAATTAGGTAATGAAGGATTAGCACCCATTGTTTATGATTGATTTCCTACAACTCCACCTAATAATGATAATGCCAGAGGTATCAATGCACCAATAAATCCACCTTGTTGTTTATATATAATTTTCCTCATTTGCTTACGATTTTTATTATTTACTAATGATAACAAAGGTTTCCTATGTTTGCTCAATAAATGCTTTTTTGATTTACTGATTTTAATTTTGCCTTTGACTACTTTAAGTATAATATTGAGTAAATCATCGACAACAAAATTTGGGAATGATTGCAATATATTCATTCTTTTCATACTCGGGGCCTTTAACAATGCATTAAAAAATGGAAAACTGCGATGATTTTTAATTACTTTTTTACCGGCTTTACGGGTTTTACGGGTTTCACGTTTAGGTTTAGGATTTTTCGAAATAAGATTCATTGCAGAGAAATTTTCAGTTACAAGTTTTTTAGATGGTGTATAACTAGTTGTTGGTGGAACCTTTTGAACTTTAATACTCTTTTTAATACTTTTTCTTAATTTCCTAATATTTTTCACCCTTGCTTTTAGAAACATTATTATTCATAGAGGTTTTCAACTTTGTTTATAAACCATGGCACCTTTTGGGTTGAAAATATCTGTTTTTACTCGTAAATCATCGGGACATTGTTGTGTGAAATCAAGAAATATATATCCATGAGGTATTTTTGTAGCATCTTGAAATGCACTGATAAGAAAATTACGATTGTTAGGGTATGCTTGACGTGCAAGAAAATCAATCACTGTTGCATCTCTAGGATTCTTGAAAATAACTAAATATTGTACATTTAAATTACGTGTTCGATGTGCACCACCTTGATGAAATAGATTTTGAGTTATAAAAATAACAGTTACACCAACGTGTCTACTGATTTTGGTAAATAAATTATTGAAATTCTTTTCTTTATTAGCTTCTTGATACAAGTCATCAATAATTATGACATCCCCCTTCTTTAGTCTACTGGACCAATTTTTATCAAATCCCTCTACTATTTTCATATTTTTCAATTTACAGAAACTTGATTGAGTCAATCCGTGTTCTTGATCAGCACCTCGATGCCAATACATTTTGTTAAATTTTGATTCAAATAAATGTGATTTTAGTAATTTGCAAACAAACAAAGTTTTGCCGCTACCACTTGGTCCGACTATTTGATATACAGCATCATTTCTTAGTTCCATTTTTAATATTTATTTAAAAATTAATTTTGTTTATATCGTAAAGAATAATTGATTTAATTACTCTATAATATAACATATATATATACTTGATTTTTTAATATTCAGTAGAAATGTTGACAAATATTAATTATAGAGGTCGTGTGTCTTTGGAAACTGTTGGTATGATGAATTTCCCCAAGTGTAAACCACAACAATATGTTGACAAAACTGGAAAATATACTATTATATTTTTCAAAAATGGTAAATGTCGTATAATGGGTTGTAAGAAGCCTATCGAATTCGAGAATTTGCAATATAATATCAAAGATATTCAAGTTCAAAGTCTTACTATAGCTACCAAGGTTGAACAATCTATTAATTTGAATAATTTAGCAAAGTTATTAGATGGAGATTGTATATATGAGCCTGAATTATTTCCCGCTCTGCGTTATACAAAATATAATCCACTATGTGTAAATATATTTTCGAGTGGTAAAATAGTTGTACTAGGTATTAAAAATTTAGATTTTCATACTATTGTTGAAGGAATTATAAACGATGTAAAGGATTTGATTGGATCTTTAACAATTTCTTCAAATATAAGTAACGAGGATTTGCTTGAATATTTATTCAACAATGATTGAACATGAAGGTAACTGTTTTTATTTTAAATTTACTGATTTTTGTTTAGAAACTATACTAAAAATTTTGATTGATAAAATTGAAGATTTTTATCCGAATTTGAACAATTCCTTAATGTATTGTGCTCCAGAAGTTGTGTTTTACAAAATTTATGAAATAACTGGAATAAATGTAATAGATTTAATTCATATGGATCATGCTACGATTACATGTTATACCGATGATGTTGAAAATTGTGATTTTTGTAAAAATAATATGCAGAATACTTGTGGGGATGATAGTTGTACATGTTTTGTAAATCTACAGAAACGAGAAATAATTCATGCATTACTTGTGGAATTGCGAAAAAATGTATTGTTGTAATAAAATATAATTATATTTGTTTTGTGATAACCTTAATTAACCTATAATATTTCTTTGTGTACAATAAATCATTTCAGACTTTTTTATTAGCATAAAATGAACTAGTTGATCACGTTTTGATCATGCCTGTCACTTGAAACTTGTTTACAATGAAATTAGTATAAAATATCTGGTTCAAATTATTAAATATTATAACTACAAATGGATAATCAAATTACAGGTTTGTTGTCGTTTACACATATTC
Source organism: Schmidtea polychroa (assembly GCA_959609185.1). NCBI lineage: Eukaryota > Metazoa > Platyhelminthes > Tricladida > Dugesiidae > Schmidtea > Schmidtea polychroa. The sequence goes on along the minus strand of CAUHTR010000346.1, from coordinate 1,399 downwards.
CATTTAGTAGTTTTTTAATCTAGGAGTTTTGAAGAGAAAAAATGCAGATGCCGCTCAGGAATTCGGAAAAGGAAATTTAAAGAAGCGACATTATCCACGGAAACCTTGGTCAATGTTCGAGTGGATACAAAAAGCCAGTCGAATTCATGCAATACAAACTAAATTATTTGTATTGTCCAATTTCCTATACATTTAAGGTAAGTTTCTATAAATTATTTTGGATTTTATTATTATTATTATTTATTGTTAGGAACCAGTAACTCTGGAAAAATGTTTCTACAATGTGAGACTTTCCAAAATCAAGTTTCACGACAAGATGCTATTGGGACAATTATTTCAGAGGATCAATGAAAATATTGAATTTGATGATGAAGATATGTTCATTAGAAACGATTTGGATATGATTCCCAATGGTGGTAAGATGAGCAAAATAACCTGCATGGTTACCATATTAATTCAAGGGTATAATGTAAGCAGAGACCGAATCAAACCAATTTGGAAAATTATAAAAGCCGAAGATAAGTTTGAAGAGGAACATTGTTCATGTTAAATTTATTTAATACATCTTTATTAGTGTTTTGGTGTTTTTAAATCATTGAAAATAACTAAAGTTTTAAATTTATTAATCTTCAATACAATCTCTTTTCATTATATTTTCAACAATATGATCAATACAATTAGTAAAAACAATAGATTCATCTTCTTGTTTAGATTCATTTGGTAATTTATCTGTTGTAGAATTCTCAATACATGACTTAAGTTCTTCACTAGGCAAATCAGTATATTCATCTTCTTGCTGGGAAATATTTTCAGATTCATATGACATATCATCTTCATTAATTTCATCGTCTGAATACGGCCATTTTAATTTCTCTGGAACATTCATAAATTCTCTAATTTTTACATTAGATATTTCCTCTAATTTTTCAATCAAAAATTGATTATATATGCTAAATAAAAAAAAAAATTAATAAACATAAAATTCATATTTTACCTTTTTCCGACATGGTTGAAAATAATTAAAATGAAAAAATATAATATGTTTATACTATTATTCAAAAGCAACAAGATGATCGATAGATAGATTATAAGAAAAATAGATATTTCAACACGATACATATATAAAAAGACAAGCAAACTTGCAATGATATTTAACGTTTCAGTTTTTACATTTTTAAAATATTTATTTCAATTATTTCAACAACACAAAAAGTGTCATTTTTTACTAATTAATTTTCAGCCTAACCTACAACTTTTCACAAAATCCAAAAAAAAAAAAAAAAAAAAAAAGTGAATTTAAATGAACCAATTCAAAATCTAGTAGTTAAAAGGAATTGTATAAAGAATAGTTTCAAACTAAAGCCCATTGTCGGCTTAATTCATAATTTCTTTTTTATTT
>CAUHTR010000345.1:0-16706 GCA_959609185.1 Schmidtea polychroa | reverse complement strand
TAAAAAAATCAGAATACCCGAACGCGAACACAACAACAACAATTTTATTTCGGATCGCACAATTCATGCCGGAGTTCATAATGTTCTGGCAGACTCCTTCGGGGTAGCCATTAGTAATGTCGGTTGAAATGGTATTTGGACCAGACTGGCCTGTCTTATCTTAGCTCGTGCAGCCTTGCCCGGCCGAATCTTCTTCCTGGGGGGAATCGAAGGTACGCACTCCTTCGGCTCGTGGAGTAATTCGCTCATAGGTCGAATCTTGGAGATTACCTCTTGATCGATGGCCTGTTGATGTATCCTGGTCTTCAGCTCCTTCACCCTCAGACGGAGAGCCCGCAATTCGACCTGGTCCTGAGCGCTCTGCAATTGTAATTGTGAGCAGTGGCGTAGCTAGAGTACTTGGGACCCGGGGGCAGGGATATTTTTGGCGCCCTGGGCTTACTATAAAAGATTTTTTGTGATATTAAAATAGACATATCTAAAAACGCCAAATATAAAATGCATATTAATAAATTCTAAAATAATATTTAAAAAAAATATAAAATATAAAATATAAAAATATAACAAAACTAGAAAAAAACTGGAAAACAGAAAAATAAAATCCCTTTTTCATCGTTTATTTTAAAAATAGAACATATTTTGCAATAATTTGAAAAATATAAAGTTTTTTTATAAATGTGAAAATTTGAACACTTTTTGCATAAATTTGAAAATTATAATATTTTTTGCATAACACGTTATTGTATCCAAATTGGCGTATAATCTACACGTTGCGTGATTCTTTGATTTTCAATGCTTGGCTATATTTATATATTTTATATATATTGCGTTCAATCCGGCGCCCCAAAAATTGTGGCGCCCGGGGCAACTGTCCCCCACCCCTCGCTACGCCACTGATTGTGAGATCAGCTTCATGCGCTTCTTCATCTCTGCTGGCGGGAACGAAGTGCTTTCAAAATTTCGGCAATGGGCCTTGATTCGCGTCAGCTTGGCTCTATATTCTTCCGTCTGTCGTTGCGCTCATTTCCTGTCCGCCCGCATATCTTCCAGGAGCTTTAACACTAAAACAAATACAAAATAAATGATTTGTCTTTTCGTACTCTTGTCAAGTATCCACGCCCTATTGCTACCACCATCGCTGTATAAGCTACAATCTCCACGTCGCAACCTCGTATTAATGTGTATTTAGACCCCGGGTTTAGCCTTATGGGTCTTACTAAAACATTATGAGGTTGGTAGTAATAGGCAAAATATAAAAGAATACCAATTTACGCGTATATTATAAGGGAATCCAAACAATCAGCTTAATATTAATAAACAAAATATAAAACAATAACAATTTACGCGTAAATTATAAGGAAACCAATACCAAATTACACAATAGCAACACTTTACAGATAGATGATAGCGAAGTCAAGACAAGTCAATTAATATTATACTGAGTGACAGTTCATTAACATTGATCGTATCAGGAAAGTGTATCCAATCGAAATCGAATCACAAGGCGCTGGTATTCGGCCCGGCTGTTACCTTGTTTGTGTTGGGCGGTTTTTCCGCGGACGTCCTCGCTTTCGTGGCTGATCTGGACCTCGTGGTGGACTTCTTGGGCGTTCCAGACCACGGCGAATGGTGGCTGTCCTCTCAGGGTAGCATTGAGACCGTGCGTAGCCGTCGACGTCCTTGAGTTCACCGGCCAGGGTTGCATTTTCGAGCCGTTGCAACCGATCCACGGCTTCCTCAACATCATCGAAGGCTTCGATCAGAGCGAGGGAGGTAGCATTGATTGAGGGTTCTGCTTTTGGGACCACCGGAACCACGTTCTGCTAAGTCCAATCGTGGATCTTATACCAAATCCACCGGGACCTTAAACGGGTAATCTCTTCTTCTATGCCCAGCCTGGAAGCTTCGTCTACCCCCTCTTGGATTTCTCTGAGGTCCGACGCAGAGGATGAAAGGCTCGCTTGTTCGGGTTTCGAGTTCTATTAGGCATACCTGATATGATAAAAGAAAATTTAAATCGAAGTTTTGTTCATGCGCCCTAATTTGGTCAACCAAGCACGCTTGGGCACGTTGTTACATTTCGAACTCCAGCATCCTACCCATTCCATCAAATTGCTAATGTTTTTATGATTTAAGGTGACCCCCCAACCCCTATTTGGTTCCCGCATTAAATTGTTCAATTTACTTACGTGAAAAAAGAAATCTTTTTAACTTAAGAATTTACAATTTACAAATCACCAAGTTTATTAAATTAACAATTTATAAGTTATAAATTACCAGATTAAAGCTGAAATATTTAAATTCAAAATTAATAAATTTGGATCTCACAAAATAGGGGGAAATAGGGTAAGAGAAAAAAAAATTAAAATTTCGGACTCTTGTTTATCTGCTTCAAAATTTAATTCCCAATTATATTAAATAATCATCATAATTCAAATAATTTCGTATTTCCCTTTTTTGTTATCCTAATATGCTTCGCAAAAATTATGCCACTCAGACTTATTATGGGAGGGGTATCGCTATGCGTCCTATATTTGTATCTGGTCCCTAGCAATCCCTAACCGTAGTGGTAGTGAGTGGCTTCAACTTCAGCATCGTTCGGCAAGTAATTTCTTTTATAACTTTGACATGGTTTAATTTCAGGAATTGAGATCTTGTTGGTTATCACATTTCGTTAAATTTAACCAGATAATTAATTTTTATCCTACTACTTTATGAACTAGTTGTTGGGTAATTTCATTAATTCTTTTATCAAAATAACATATGATTCGCAATATGCAACAATTATTGGGTAATTTTATTAGTACTTTTATTTACATTAAAGTAATTCATAAATTTATGGTAAAGTATCATAAAACGTTGGCTAATTATTATTTCTGGGTTATGGTTTTATATCTTAACTTAGGTAGCTAATCCTGTAGAAACAAAAGGAAGGAGAAGGGTCCTCTGTCTTTCCTGTCGTGCATAGATTGACTGCTGGGGTAACCTGGGTTAGATTCGCGCGGGTGTGATAGGTTTCACACGAAAATCAGTGTTCCGAATGACATGGTCGACAGTGATTGGCGCATTTAGAAGAGCGTATGCATCGCCCATTTGGTCAGCCAGAATGAGTTTGACGAGGGCACCTTTTGGTTTGTAGGGTTGTTGCTATTAATAGAAGTGGTTCCATTGGCTGATTCTTATCATGAGGAAAAGTAAATCAATAAGGTTAATTTTGAATTTTCTATTTATAGTATCATTTTAATAAATCAATAAATTAGTTAAATGAGGTATGTAATTAATAGGTAGGCTAGGGTGGGGTTTTAGGTTAAGGGTCTCGTTAAGGGCAAATATAGAGAGAATTTAATTGATTTATTTGTAACATCTTTTGACTCTATTATTAATAAATAAGCTAAATCAGATTGGTAATTTGAGATAATATCCAAATAATGTTGAATGATAACAATACAATAAAAAGGGATTTATAATCTCATAATAATAAATGAAAATAATACAGTAAATTGGGTTTATAATTTTAAATATCTAAATAAAATTAAATGATAATGATACAATAAAATGGATTTAGGATTTTATGATATCTAAATAATATTAAATGATAATAATACAATAAATGGATTTAGAATTTTATGATATCTAAATAATATTAAATGAGAATAATACAATAAAATGGATATATGACTTTACAATTTTAAATGATAATAGTACAATAAAATGGATTTAAAATTTTATAATATTAAATGATAATAGTACAATAAAATGGATTTATAATTTGATGATATCCAAATTCTGTTAAATGAGAATAATACAATAAAATGGATTTATAATTCTATTTAAATGATAATAGTACAATAAAATTGGTTTATAATTTGATGGTATCTAAATAATATTAAGTGATAATGATACAACGAAATAGATTTATAAACTCACAAAACCTTGGGTCAATACAAATTGTAAAAATTAACTAGACTTTAGTACATATACAAGTGAACACAAAAATCTTTATGAACTAATTTAGAGGTTCTTTTTATAATTAATCAAATTCATATAGGCAGCGTCGGATTAACCTATAGGCAGACTAGGCACTGCCTAGGGGCCCGCAGTTTTGGGGGCCCCAAAATCGAAATCATCTAAGGGGCCACAAAAAAATATTTTTTTAATGGATTTTTTATATACTAAAATATAAAAAAATTAAAATACAATATAAAATACATGTATTATATAAAGAATTAAAAAAACATTGTACGTATTTTTTTATTTAAGGAAATTTTCTAAAATATCAACAATTTGGGGCCCCAATAATTTTAAAAGTTGTTATAGTTGAAAAAATATTTTGAATAATTTGGCCTTATTATCTTGTAACATTGATAAATTGAAAGCTATTGATTTTGATTCATTGATTGATCAATATGCTCTAGAAAAATTTAGAAAGAAAGTTTTGTAAAATTATATTTTTGACATGACATATGTATCTTATTTTTAAACGGAATTATTTAATAAATATATTTCAAAATATAAATAGGTAGTAAATAATTATTTCTTAAATACTTTTAGCAAATAAAATAACCTACATAATTTCCTTGAAATATACTAATTAATTTTGAGGGCCCCAAAAAGCTCCTTTGCCTAGGGCCAACAAATGCTTAAATCCGGCCCTGCATATAGGGGTTGCCTATAACATGATTCTAGATAGTGTGGCGTGATAATTAATATCTATATTTTTATGAAACGTCCTTCTAGATGGGAAAACTTCAATAATCAGTTTTTAAATGAACTAAGATGTCCGTTTATAAAAATCAAATGAGGTAAGCCCTCATATACAAAGGTAGAAGACAATAATCATTAACCTATAATTTCATGAGATGCCTTTTAGCTAAGGTTGATTTATAATATAGTTGTTAATAAATAATTAGAGGAGGCATGATTTTAGTTCGTACCGATTCATCACTAATTTTAAATAGTATGGGTATCGATATAGGACTTTGTTGAATACATTTTATATTTGGATTTAAGATTTAATGTCTATCGTCCCGATAATCTGGATATTAATATTCAATAGCTCATTGTAAACTAGATGATTATAAAATTGAATTTTTCTTAGATTCAGGTTATTGAGTACTAATTTTCTGATCAATATAATTATAAATAATATCAACAAAGTCTATTAATAATATTCAATATTAAGTATACTAAATAATCGAATGGTTTGTGCAATTAGCCGACTACCAGAGTGCCTTTGAAGTATATTGAGTCTGGGATATTTCCCGTTTAGATTTTCCTAATGTTGTGTCTCCTATAGTATGGTTGGGTGTTTATTTTATGCATGTAATTTACTGAAAAGTCGAATTAATTAAAATTTACCTACTTTCCCGATTCAACTAAATACGGTACGATAGGCCCTATTGTATTATTTACCCGCGATTAATATCCCAGAAATTGTTTCGTCCGCATAGTCCCTATGACTATGCCAACTACCAAGATGGATTTACCCGCCCTACTCATGGTTGAACACCAATAGTTCGTGGCGACCTCTGGTTATGAAAAAAATATAATTTTAGTGCATGTAGGGTCGTAGACCCGTTCTTTGATGTATGAACATGATTTTAGGTTGGAAACAAGGCTTGTCAACGTCGCGAGCTATATACGTCTACGCCGACGTTGATCACTCTTGTTTGGACATAAATTAAAATAATAAAAAAAATCAAAATAGGGCATAATAATATTCATTAATGATAGACTGACACAAAACCAACAAAAATTATGAGGTTATATAATATAAAAATGACATAATGTAACAAAATTTCCTTACTGTTAATTTCTGCAGTGATTCCAATTAGAGTCAAAAAGTTTTTTGGCATAAAGAGTGTTTTTGTGACTAAAATGCATCGGTAAATATACCTATTTTTGTGTGTGCAAGTACACGTGTATGTATTGATGCATTAAAACAAACTCGAATTCTTTTTATTCTAGAATTTTCTATTTTCTATTTTTGATATTTTTAATGGCAATTTTTTACCTACTTTCCCGATTCAACAGAATTTTTCGATGTTTTACCATCTTTCTAAGCTATTCGAGTCTGTTTTTTGTAATTTTGTGTTTCTTTGCTATTTTTGAGTTAGTTTCTTGCACTACTTTTTGCATTTGTATCATTTTATTTAATTTCTGTGTTTATTTTTTTTGTTATTTTTCCTTTTAAGTAATATTGTTTATTTGGTGTATTTTCTATTTAACTGGACTTATTGCTATTTGCATGCTATGTACCTACGCACCTTAGTCACAATTAGAGTTTTGGGTCTAGAAATCAGTTCTAGCCCAACAATAAGATAAGTATTTCAAATCAAAAACAAAGAAAAATATCTTATTTTTTCAAACGTTAAGTATAAATGTATTTTACCTTTATTTTTGTATTTGGTTTTTATAATAATTAATTAAATAATATTTTTCTTAATTTTTTTGTAACTCTTTTCATTGAACACCCTGCTAAATGAAAATAATTTTCGTGTCCCCTTGAATGTTCATTTAAACAAGTTTTACTGTATATTATTTGGAATTAAAATTAATTAAATTCAAAAGTAAAATCGATGAATGGTGAAAAGTATAAAAGAAGTTACTGATTGATTATATAAGAAATTTTCAAAGTAGTATGATATCAATGTTATTTGATATTATGATTTTCATTTAATTTTAAATCTATGAACATTTAAAGATGAATGATTTCATATGACATTCTATAATATATTTATACGGGTGATTCAAATAGAATTTAATTAATTCAATTTTTTTCCTCAATTTAGTAATACGAGTTTCACTTTTATTGGATACATTTATCATTCGTATTTATTCAGGGGCGTTCTTTGTGCTATTTTTTACGGATGAACAGAGTTCACTGAAATCGTTGCTCAGACAAATGATTATGCAAAGTAAAAGCTTGCCTTCCGATCTCTGCGTAAGCAATCTATTTGGACACAATCATATGACGTAACCATGGAAGAAATGAAAGCATATGGCAAGCAAAGACAAACAAAATATACAGAACTTATTCGGTGAAGACTGGACAATATGTATACATTTCTTCAATGATGTGTTCGCTCGTAAAAGTTTCATACAAATTCACTGGATTCTTCATGTCAAATCAATCACTGCTAATACTGGAGCTCCAAGAACAAGACAGATAAGTTGAGAAATGTTACGGACTATGTTAAAATAAAGTGTCAAGAACTTTTCATACATTCGCAGAATATCGCACTAGATGAGTCGATGATATCCTTCAAAGGCAGAGTTGCGTTCAAAATCTTCCTTTCACATAGTGAATTGTACTGCAACTCTGTCAGGGAGAACTAAACGACGCGCATAGTGATGGCTTTCACGTGTTCAACATTCTTTTTTACACCGGATATAATTTAGCGATGGAATTGCATGCCATGAAAATGTACCTCATACGAAAAATAAAAAAATATGAAAGACTTTCCTGATCAACTGAAGAAGTTTGAAGTGAAAGCTTTATTGACCAGGCTTCAAAGGATCTTGTCCATTTAGTTTGTGTCGCCAGGATGGTATAAAACTATGACCCTGGGCAAAAGTTCGATGATTTTCTGATAATAATGCGTTAAGCCTCATGTAGCCGGATAAACGTCAAGTCGTCATGCTTAGTACATACCACACCAATGATACACAAATTGTGTTTCGTCATTGGGTTTAGGTCGCCGAGAAGGCCACAATGCCGACAGTAATCATTTTGAAGTAAACATTTGAAGTACCGATGTTTCTTGATTATGAAGTTAGTTACCACAGTTAGTCAGATGCATAGAAGACTCGTACAACCCCCGACGAAAGACTTCTGGAACGCCTGTCTTACAAATTAAATTTTATTGCACAGCACAAAGTACAGATTGTATCGTCTGCACTGCAGACTCTGCAGCAACAGCAAAAAACCTGGAGGGAGAAAGCGAGAGGTTTTCTTTTGCGAAACATGGACGAGGAACCTGGAGTTGCATCCAATCGAATGTTTCGAACGTAATTGCACATTGGAGGATTATAGTATATAATAAGGCTAATTATAGCAGATTACTTTTATAAACTTTGGCCAAACCTATCATGTATTATGTAGCATATATTACAAAAATATGTTTGGTTTTAGTTAAAAGAAATTGATTGATTTTTTTATTAGATTTTGTATAATTGTACATTCATTGTATTCCTTGACCCTGGAAACCATATCTTAGACACTAAAATCAATTTTCTGTCATTCAATTTGTGATGTATCGAACCTTAAACATTTTTATTATTTTGGTCACGTAAACTTGACCCACTATGTACCATTCCGGTTTTGGCCTTGACGGAAATGGTGAAGTAGATTTCTTCTCTTATAAAAAGCACGTATAACAAAATTTAGCAAAAACCATGCAAGACAGACTACAGGAGACCTATAAAGTTGATCGTTATTTTCATGGTCATTGTAAGGTCAAATTCCTTGACCCCAACTTAGTCGGAAACGACACTAACATCACTTCTTTGTGATTTGCGGTTCCTGAGATAGGTGGACCAAATCATTACATATTCCCACATTAATTCGCTAAATTAAATGAGTGGAAGAAACAAACACGGGGAAATTGTGAGTGGAAAGGGCTAATTTATTCTATTATTTTAAACAAAGTTTTAAGTCAATTTCAGCAATCTATGAAGCGATATTTTTGATTTTTTGAAATATTTTTATTAGGTTGGATTTTCAATCGTACATATATAAATGTAAATAAACGTAATATTATTTATAATAAATAAGCATGTAAATATTCAAATAAATATCAGCTATAATTAATATTACAATTATATTATTGCAATTAGTTTTATTAAATCAATTGTGTAAAATGATTGATATTGTGGAATTTAAATGGAAAAATTTAATTTTGCTGATTTTAATTTTTCTCGTTAGATCAAGTTCGAATGACGAGGAACCGCTTTCAACTTGTAATAAAGAATTGCCATTTAGATTATCCGATAATAAATGCGCAAATTTTACTGAGATTTGCGTTAAAAACGGTGAGAAATATTTTCAATAAGTAAATATATATTATAAGAACTTTTTTTTGCAATTTTCACCTATTTCTTTTCAATTGACATTATATTTATTATTGAATTTGATGAAGCGCAAATTTGGTTGGAGTGATTCTGATATTTCACCGTGATCTTGAATCCCATTGGTGGATAACAAAGATTCCGTATTTTATCTTATTTATTCCGAATTTACTAAAAATAATTTCAATTATCAAAAACTGGAAATCAGATAAATTTTTTGCAATTATTAATTTTTAATTTTATTTATTAATTGTTTACATTTATATATTTTTCAAGTTTTATATATTCATGGACTTTAGAAATTCTACTATTTTGGTTAGAATTTCACTCTTGAATATTTATTGTCACCAACAAGGCATAAAATTTATTGATTTTTTTTCTATTACTGTTGCTAGACATTTTTGAATGAAAATGAGAATTATAATATATAAATTTCATGATTACAATTAGTGAGAAAAGACATGTTCAATCACCACACTGGTTGATCGCATTATACATTTCTCTTTTGTCAATTATTCTTTTCTAATGCATTTCGTTGCTTTTTCTAAATACAATTTTGTGTATACAGGTAACCCTCCTACAACGCGGTAGATGGGTTCCTAAAAAATGCCGCGTTGTAGGAAATCGCGTTATAGGAGACATTAACTCGATACAAAAATCAGAATTTGGTTTTAAATCTCAAAATTGGTTTTTATATGGTATATATTTAATGAGTCATAAAAACATAATTTGATAACAAATTATTTAATAAAACAAAAAACAAACCAAAATAAAAATGGAAATTCAAATTTACTTAATATTTAATAAATCAAAACAAAAATAAAGTCACAACTTCTCACTTCCCTTCATCACTTAATATGATTTGAGTTTGTATCGAATGTAGCTGTGGCGCTTCGACTACTGCTTACAATTCCTGTCACTGCGGTATAAGGGGACTAATTCCTCTCATGATTAAAATTTATAAATGTTTTTTGAGATCCGCATTGAACCAGAACCGTTTGAATGGTCTTACAATCCTTTCAATAAAAAATGATGAGGCTAAAAGTTAAGATCTGGACAATATGCGAAGGGAGTTTGCTAGCATGAAAACTCGAAAAGTTCAACTTTGTTAATTAATAAATATTCAAAATCATAAACTACTTTGTTTCTATTTAATCAACATCAAAAATAATTATAGAGAAAAGGTGCCAAAACCCTCCTCCCTCTCTAAAAAATTGCTTGGGCCAGCCCTACATATTAGTATATAATAGAATATAATAATATATACAGCCCTAGTTATTATTAATACACACATATATATATATATATATATATATATATATATATATATATATATATATATATATATATATATATATATATATATATATATATATATATATATATATATATATATATATAATATATATATATATATATATATATATATGAATAAGATCAAGAACACGTTTGACAATTTTATTCTCCTCCAAAGTGGCACGTGGATCAGTTTTGAATAATAACAGTTTGTCCATTTCAATGTCATGTCCAATGTCAGATTTTAATTGAGCTGCTTCCATTTGTGCACGATAAACTTGAGATCGACAATCAGGGATCATACTAATCATAACACCTCCAGTACTTTCAGTAATATTAAACAATCTCTTAGCTGAATTCGTCTCAATCATTTTATCGTCATATGCCATTTTATCCAGTAGCAGTTTCCGTCGAAGCACATGCGCGATTTCAAACTTCGACTTACCCAAATGTTTTAATTCGGACAACTGAGAAAATCTGTTGGATAATTCTCCAATTAAATAATTTCTGATTTCCGTTTTGCAAACAAATCGATTTGAAAAATCCGACATAGAATGATTCAATATTATTTTCTTTCGAATACATAATACAATATCGTTGTTTTTATTGACGACCTTATCTGTGAATTTAGAAGACTCGATCCCATGCATAATCATGAAAAATGATGGCAACAACTGTGAAAGTTCCGTGACAATCGATACAATTAATTTATCGGGAACTTTTCCTTGGAAACCTAGTATAAATGAGATCGCCTTTCACCAAGTTAATATTTCGAAAAGATGTAAGACAGAATTTCTGATCACAACCTACCTCACATCGCAAATTCATTTCGACCGCCATTCTTTGAATTTCATTCATCATAATCTAACCGATTTTAATTCAAAAAGTCTTCCAACAATCGCCGTTTAAAACAAAAACCAATTCAAGAATTCACAACAAATATAATTCTATTTACAAAAATTAATCGAATTAAAATTACAATTCTAAGGATTACCGATTTTCAAAATTCAATCCATTGCTCGCGTCTGTGTGCGCACACCAACAAGAATCGGTCTAACCAGACCGCGCACACAGACGCGATAGAAAAAAGCCAAATAACTGCCAGTCCAGAGGCAATCCCCCTCTGACTGGTCGAAACAATAATGAACATTAAATATAAAAATATCAAAAATAAAATAAAATTACTCTATTTTTCTTTCTTCTAATCATGAGTATATGTGTGAGGTGTGAAAATAAATACACTTTTGATAAAAGTATGAAGTATAAAAGGTTAAAAACCCTGTTCTTAAGCATCTATTAACAATGAATGGTTACGTGTTAAATTTAGAAGAATGAAAAAGTATGTTGGCAACATGCTTTATGGTTCAATTTGAAATGTTTAAAAACTAATATTTTTTTGTTTCACTATACAAATTTTAATTAAATTAAAATAACAATAAATTAAATTAAAACTAATAAATTAAAATATAATTTATTTAAAATGAATACTTTTTTTTGACAAAGACATTGTTAGATATTGATAAGTCAAAGACTTTTTTTCTAAATGGACTTTGGGAAATTTTAAATATTTTTATCAAAGGGCCTTTATTTTAGCACATGAATTAATTCAATAAAAATATATGCCATTTTTCTCGTTTGTATAAGTCAAAGAAAGATCATGTCTTTCGTTAAATGAACTGAAAAAATTTTCATTTTTTCTGAGTCCTTCCTTTAAGAGACTTCGTAATTATCTAATGCTATATTCAAAGAGGTCAAATGAGCTTAAAGTTAATCGTGCCATGGGCTGTGCAAAAGATAGACAAAAGAAACAAAAAAATCCATTGTTATTGCTCTTAACTTTTTGCCTCCTCAATTTTATTATACGTGTTTTTATTTATTCTCAATGTGTTGTGTACTTTACTTTGTATTATTTGGTGTATAATCATAGATTTTAATTCAACTTAGTGCGGTTTTTATGCTATGTATTTCTGACTCATTAAAACACTCTCAATTTTTTGACTCTAGCCCAATAAATTTAAAGTTCTTTAAAATTAGGGGAACCATAATTTCATGCTAGTTATTATTCATAAATATTTTATATTGTTTTATTAAATAAAAAAGAATAAATTGAACTTTTATTTCAGATGATGATCAGTGCAATCAGCTGCAGGATTCATGCAAAGGTAAAACATTTCATGAAAATAATTATTATTTTATTATTGACTTTTAGACTACCCTCCGAGCGAAATAACAGAAATAAGTAGAGTTTTTAATTACTTATTTACTCGATTAATTATAAATTAATTTTATTTAGTGCTACAGGAAATATTGAAATTTGTCAAGTGTAATTTATTTTTTATCAATTGTTTTATTATTTAATGTTTCAAATATTTATTCTATTTTAGATTTCACTTTTAAACTATTATTAATAATAATAAAATTTATTATTAAATATTTTAATAAGTTTATGAAAATGTTATATATGAAGCGTTGTTGATAAGATCATTGGATCCCATAATCAATGTGTAAGAAGCTATCAACATTTAGGGTTGCCCACTGTACGCTTTTGAAGCGTAACCTACGCTTTTCGTGCAAAAAACAAACATGTATACGTTATACGTACGCTTTTCATAGATATACGAAAAAATGCGCTTTTAGCTTGCTGGGATAAAAATATCGTCAATTTTTGCTTCGATGGTGTAAAAAAATTGCTTTCCAAATTGAAACGGCAGAATGTTTTCCAAATTCATATTTAAATTTACTTGAAATTTCCAGAAAAACTGTCATAATTACAATGTGATATTTCCTGTATTTTGAAAATTAATTTTTGAGATGTAGAAATTAAAAAGTAAAATATATAATTTTATTAATTATTAATTTTGTTTAAGTTTTATTAATTGTTGATTATTATTGCTCTCTATAACCTGTAAGTAAATTTATAATTCGAATCCAAAAGAAATTAAAAATGAAAAAGATAAATCAAATAAAAGGTAAAAAACAAGAAATTTAAGCAAAGGTTACTGTTAATTAAGAACTACAAATGAAGGTGGAATTCCAAATTCCAGAAAAACAAAATAAGGGAAAAAGCCGTATCTTGACAGCTTGTCAAAGATAGGAAATTGTCGGGAGAAGGCGACTTAATAAAAAACGAAAATGGGAAAATATCTTGTCTGACAGATATTAAATTAATTAAATTAAAATAAAAAATTAAAAACAATTGTTTAAATAAACTTTTACTTTCATTTTTTTCGAAAATCATCATCAAATTCAATTTTAAAATAATCATCAAATTCAAACATTTCTAACGAAGTCACTGAAGTCGAACAAGTTGAAGAAGTTGCAGAAATTGAATCAACTGAAACTGTTACTGAAGAAGTTGAAGAATCATCAAATAGAGTCAAAATCAATGGATCAAATATGTCAGAAATACAGGAAACAGAAACCTTCGTCTTATTCACAATGATATCTCTGATGATGTTCAAGTTCTTCAACAATGTTAATTACAATAAATTCTTTGTTCAAATTAATTGTATGTCTCTACAGTGGAAACTGTCAAAAAAGAAAAGTGTTAAAAAAATTAAGTGTTACTAAAATTAAAGAAACAATAAAAACATTTTTAATAAAAACCATTAAAAACTAATATTAACAATAATATATACACACTAGCTCATTGCAAAGTTATTTTAAATCAATTTTTCAACTTTTTTAAAATCCAGCGCGGCATAATTTTTTGTGATAATTTTGAATAAAATTTTCTCTTTTACTTAAGGTATTTTATATTTTATTGGTTTCTGTTTTTACTATTCCATTTTAAACTATAAATTTAACTGTTTTCCTTTAATCTGTAAATTTATTAAAAATTGATTGAAGACTATAAATCAGTATATATTATATATATTATAATAATATATATTACTATATATATTACAATGTAACACACACACAAATATATATAAGTTACAAGGTATGTTACAAGCCGGTGCTAATTTCTGACACCTCGATATCCTTATCCAAATAAATTGAACGACTCAACATAATAATGTTTATTCAAATTACCACAATAGTTTACAACTACTCTATATCTACACGGATTTTCACCGACACTTGAAATCTGACAATTTCCAATAACAATATCAATCTGCATAATTTTCTATTTCAATTTTTTACTTTCTTGGGATGGAAAAAGACAATGGTATTGGTTTGCACTACGTTATAATCGTCTTATTCTAACATTTGAAATCTCTAACTTTTCTTCGTCCAACTGGCAATTTCACTTACTTGTCTCCTCTTTTTATATTTCTCTCGTAATTGAATTATCTCTTCCATTTTTTTGAATTAATTTATTGATAGAACTGCTCTTTAATATACAAATTTGTCGATTTGAAGTTTTCGGAGTTTTCACATAGCTCTTTTGCCCAAGGGAAATTTTATAAACTTTTAATAGGGTCTAGTTTTCTTTTACCTCAAGTTTCCCTTTATTTCTCAATTTCCTTAACTCTAAATTAAATTATTTGTTGACAGCCCGGATTTCCAACACTGCTCGAACATTTAAATAGTTTGCGTTTTCTATTAGCTAATATATTTTAATTTTCTTTCACTATTAACTTTTAGGGACCCCATTAATTTTTATTTTTATTATATTTGGATTCGACTCATTATTTGGAATCCACCCATATCAATTTTCACAGCAATATTTATATATATATTTTAAAATTTTTGATTTAATTATTTGTTTGAATTTTGATGTTTTAATTGATTTACACTTAGCTTTTATTAAAACAAAAATAATTTCAGATTGGCTGATTAACTTTATGATCGCTATGTGTAAGTGTTATAAATATTTTAATACATTAATATCAATTCCAGTGATTTTCAATTTCCTCATCGTCCTTTTGATGGTCTTTGAAAATCGGTTTAAGCTTATCTGTAAGTATATATATATATATATATATATATATATATATATATATATATATATATATATATATATATATATATATATATATATATATATATATATATATATATATATATATATATGGTATAATGCAGGATTTACGTATCAAAGTTTTTCCTGCTATAGTTCTGGTGATTTACGAAGCAAAAGAAATAAAATTATATTTTACGTATTTTAAAATTTTATATTTAGAATTTCCATTAATAAAAAGCCACCTATAAATTATATGCATGTAACTTTAACAATGTCATCATTTCATTTTATTAGATTGAAATGTTATTATTTCGAGTTTCCGCATCACGCATACTGAGGCTTGAATTTGAAAAATACAGTAATTTCTTTGCTACATTTGTTCAAGTTGGGATCGCGTAATATTTGTCTAATTCTTTTGCCCGCTTTACTTCATTCAATAGCCTATCTTTTCCCTTACATGTAAATGTATTTCATTAGATGAATGTAACCTTACTGGGTTAATAGGTCAGAGTGAAATATGATCACGATTAGACAGTCAAACAAAAGAACATGATGGAAACTACAATTTGAGGAGCATATTTCTTCACGAGATCAGTATTAAAGTTTAAGCAAGGACGAAAAGTGCGCAAGTTGTGAAATCTTAAACAAATCAAAATGATGACACTCAGCAGCACAGAGAACTCAAAGTTATAAAGAAAGTTATAACCATCGGTATAATGAGTTTAATATTTGATTTGAGGGTTCACTTAATTAAATTTTTACTTAATTAAAATTTTAAGGGAATCTTAATGAAATTTGTCCATACCGAAATTACTACAGTAGGCAAACTTTTAATTTGGTAAACTAAGCCTAAAAAATTTCATATTGACAACAATTTAACCACAAAATCCTGAGATCAAAATACATATTTTTTAAAAAATAAAAATTAAATTGAAAAGTAAATATTAAATAAAAGAATTTTTTTTGTTAATTCAAGCAAAAATCTAAACTAAAAAATTCTTCGTTTTGTTTAAACAAAAAAATCACCCTATTTAAAAAAATTCAAGCCAAATATCCCACTGGTCATGTTCATCTAGATACATTACTGATATCGGTTCATGTCATACATATTTCTGATATTGTTATTATATCTATCACTTTAAGATCATTTAAGCTCCAACCTTATAACAATGGCAATATCGCCTATCGTACTCGAAAATATAAAAAAGACTAAAAATATTTTGATTTTAATGTTTGTTATATTATTCATTTAAAACTTAATTCATTTCATTATACACACTATTATTATTATTATTATTATTATTATTATTATTATTATTATTATTATTATTATTATTATTATTATTATTATTATTATTATTATTATTATTATTATTATTATTATTATTATTATTATTATTATTATTATTATTATTATTATTATTATTTTATT